>JAJMZS010002940.1:0-129494 GCA_023807205.1 Isotricha prostoma | reverse complement strand
TTATATAGATAGGATACAAACGACAATACCTGATTATGAGATGAATAGAGCAATATTAAAAACACCAGATATTTATTAAATATTAATAATAAATACACAAGGATTATGCTTATTTTAACTGACAAACTCTTGACTCTATCAATTACAAAATATTTATTGATAAAAAATGGAATTTTTAATATAATATAATAAATAATGAGAAAGTAAAGAGATTGTAGGTTGGAGTAGATAATTGAAGTTTGAATGGGATGAAAATAAGAATCAAAAAAATATAAAGAAACATCAAGTTTCATTCGATGAAGCTAAGACAGTGTTTTATGACAATAATGCTTTGTATGAATATGATGATGACCATTCAGTGACGGAAGAAAGATTTAAGATAATTGGTATTAGTTATAAGGAACGATTGCTGATTGTGTGTCATTGTGTAAAGGAAAAAGATATAATAAGAATATTTTCAGCAAGAGTTGCAGATGCTGATGAAAAGGTTATGTATTATGAGGCAGTAGGAGGCAAAAGATGAAAGAATTAGAAGATATGAATATTCCAAAATTAACTAAGGAAGACTTTAATAAAATGGTTAAAAATCCATTTGTTAACAAATTTACTCCTGAAGAAAAGTTTAGAGCATATCTTGAAGCTTTTGTTGCAGACAATGGCTGGAGCAAAGAATTTGTTAATGGAGAAGTTGATGCCGTTTTTAATTAAGTATTATTCTAAACTTGTGATTGAGTTTAAATAAATATACTAATATTTCGTCTGGGAGTTTAAAACTAATTTATTATTATTTAAATCGCCATTTTATATGGCGATTTTTAATTGTGTGGTGTCATAGCAAATGTTGAGATTATAAAATGGTTGCTTTTGAATTGCGACAAAGAAAAGGCAGGACGAAAGTACTTGAAACCTACATAAACGACCTGAAAGCAAGTAAAAACAAGCTAACTGACTTTGACGAAGGGTTGTTTTATGCACTGGTGGATAGGCTGAAAGTCAATAAAGATGGAATATCAATAATATGGAAAGATGGGACTGAGAGTTAATAAGGGTCTCATTTTTTTGTTTTTTGAAATTACCACCGTAGCGGTGGGAAAAATGTAAGTTTAAAAAATTACCACCATAATGGTGGTAAAATTTGTATAAAATTTGTTATAAAATAGTTTGAGAAAAAGCCGACTATATCGTATAATTTAGTGTTGAGGATTGAGATGATTGTTTTTGATAAATTATTTAAAACGATGAATAAGAAAGGCATATCACAATATGACCTTATACATAGATATGGTGTTTCTACAGGTCAGTTGGATAGAATCAGAAAGAATCAAAATGTTACAACTCATACACTTGATATGTTATGCAAGATACTAAAATGCAATTTAAAGGATATTGCGGAATACAAATAAAAGTTAGATTTAATTATAAAAAAATGGAAGAAAAAAGACATGGATAAAAAAGACATTTGTAAAAAAATAATAGAAACATATTACAAGACTTATCAAATGGTACTCATAAGTCATATTTAAATGGGACAATTGATGATAAAGTCTTTGAAAAAGCAGTAAGTAAATATGCTATAGGTGCAAAGAAAGAAGATGCTTTATTATTATTAGATACAAGTGTTTTAGCTGGTGGTGGTGCAGGATATGTATTTACGGATTCTAAAATGTATTGCAGTGTAATGTTTGGTAAACCAGCAAAAGTATGGTATGACGAAATTGACTCAATGAAATTGACTAATACGGAAAAGGATAAAATAATAAATATAAAGTTTAGAGATGGCTCTGAATTTGCATTGATTGAATTTGCTGTTGATATTAATGCCTTATATAATGTTCTTTTTGAATTTGTTTCGTTAGAGAATTTATTATCAGCATCAGATATTAAGTTAGAGTATGATAAGTTAGTAAAAAAGTATTATGGAGCAGAAGCTGGTGGTAGACAATTAGGTACTTATCAAGTTGTCAATAAGTTATTTGAAGAAGAAAAGTTTAATGCAAGGCAAGGATATGGTTTTGCTGCGGAAAGGGCGAATCATTTATATGACAAGCTCATGGGTAAAGAGGCTCGCTTAACAGATAGGACATATAATGACATTAAAGTAAGTAATGATAAAATAAAAGCAAATGCGAAAAATGGTGCAGATAGATATATTATTGAAAAGAATGGCGAAGTAACTTATATTCAATCTAAATATTGTAAAACAGGAAGAGCCTGCATAAATGAATGTTTTGAAAATGAAGGAAGCGGCAAGTTTCGTTACTTTGATACTGATGGTAATCCGATGAAAATTGAAGTTCCATTGGATAAATATGATGAAGCAGTAAAAGTAATGGAAGAAAAAATTAAGAATGGTCAAGTAAAGAATGTTACAGACCCTGAGAAAGCAAAAGATATAGTAAAAAAAGGCTATTTTAAATATGGGCAAGCTGTAAAAATTGCGAGAGCTGGAACAATAGAATCTTTAACTTATGATGCTATTAATGGGGGTGTTGTAGCTTGTGCTTCAGCATTTGGAGTAAGTTTTGCTATTACATTTGCTACAAATATTTGGAATGAGGATAGTTATGATGTTGCATTAAAAAAGTCAACATATGTAGGAATTAAAGTTGGAGGAACAGCATTTTTAACAGCAGTTGTTGCGAGCCAATTTGCAAAAGCTGGATTGAATAGTGCTCTTGTAGGTGGAAGCGAATTTATAGTTCAAATATTTGGTTATAAGGCTGCGGCTATATTCATTAATGCTTTTAGAAGTACACCAATTTATGGTGCTGCTGCGGCTAAAAGTGCAGCCAAATTGTTAAGAGGAAATGTTATAACTTCTGTTGCTATATTTGTAATTTCATCTTCTTTTGATATTGTCGCAATTTTTAGAGGAAGGATATCTTCTAAACAACTATTAAAGAACATGATAACAAATGGAGTTACTGTTTTTGCAGGCTGGGTTGGATGGGTTGCAGGTGCGGCAGGAGGAACTGCTCTTGCACCAGGGCTCGGTACTAAAGCTGGTGGTGTTGCAGGTGCTGTTGCTCTTGCATCAGCAGCTGGTAATATTACTAATAAACTAACAAATAACTTTATTGAAGATGATGCAAAAGAGTTACTAAAAATAATTGAAAAAGTATTAAAAGAGCAGGCAGAAGAATATTTGTTGACAAAGAATGAAGTAGAAAAAGTAGTGGATGGTATTCAGGTAGCATTTAATGGTAAATGTCTAAAAGATATGTATGCAAGTAAAGATAGAGAACAATTTGCTTTAGATATTATAGTTCCTTTAATTGAATATCAAGTTAATAGAAGAAAACATATACAAGTACCTGACAACGAGAGTGTATTTAATACAACGGCAGTAATACTTGAGGATATTTATGATAGTTTAGATGAAAAAGATAAAGTTAAAGTAGAGGTAAAGGTGGATTAAATGAAAGTAGATGATTTATTAGTTGAGAAACTTGGAGAAAATGGTTTTGCAGCCAAAAAAGTTGCAAAGGGATTAAAAAAAGAGTTTTATTCTGTTGAATTTACTAATGAAAACATTACTCTAAAGAAAGCACATGATAAAATTGTAAAAATAGGTAAGATTGTTGAAGAAAATGATGAGGAAGGTTTTTATTTAATAACAGTTGGAAGTGGTTTTCTAAATATGAATCCAGCTATTGTTATTATAAAGCTAACAGATAAAAAAATAAAAATTGTTGGGTATGCTAAGGAAGGTTTAATAAAGCAGAATACTGCTAAAAAGGCAGTTGACAGGATAGCAAAACTTCTGAAATAATTTGCACCTTTTTTGCACCTTTGAAAAAGTCGTGCACCTTTTTGCACCTTTATGTACCTTTTTGAAAATCGTGCACCTTTTTGCACCTTTTGCACCTTTTTGAAAATTATGTAGTTTTAAATTAATTTATGCAAAATCTTTCAAAAAAGTAGTAGTATGAGAAATAAAAATAAAATCAAAATCGCTAATATGCTTTATATTAGCGTTTTTTTTGTTGTATCAAAATCCATGTTGCAGTGAATATTTGTCATTGTGGTAACTATACCAAAACCTATAAAATAAATAAAATGTAATAGATATAAAAATGCTCTCCGATTGGAGAGAATTTTTAGAATTTCAGTTTTGCAAGAGGCTTTATATAGTTTCTATATAAATTTCGTTCATTGCCAAAGAATATTAGTTCAGATTTACTTAATTCTTTAGTACTATACTTTTTATATAGTAAATCAAAAGTACATATAAAATCTGCAACTTGAAAAAGTCTATAATCGGTAGACAAAATATTTTTCATAATGACATTTGGCAAGTTGCTACTAAACACTGAATTAATGAGTGTTTTAATTTCTGTTTGACCATTATCATAATATATTTTTATATTATCAAAGGAAAGCATATAATCAATATTATTTTTTATGAAATTTGAAAGTTTTTTTGCTAGTTTAGAAATTTCTTCATCAAAATTATCGAATTGTTTTTTATTAATAGATATTGTTGACCATTTAATATCAATTTTACGTATAAACCCCATAGTGAGTGAGAGCAATTTTCTTCGCAACACTATATCTGTATCAATATATGACAATTCTTTTCTAATTATTGGTGCAGTGTGAATTGAATGATTTGAAAAACCGAGTTGAGTTAGTTTGCTCTCGAATTCTTTTATTTGAGATGAAATATTTTGATTTTGCTCATGAAAAATAAGAGATATAATATAATATGGGGAATGGTGACTGAATTTACCAAAATCACCAGATTCATCCATAAAAATGCTAAGCTCTTTCATGATTTTACCTCATAAAAAACGGCGAGGACTTCCCCGCCTAAAACGATGGGGCTAGATTATTTGCATAACCACCCACTTGCTATTATAATATCATATTTTATAAAAATGTCAATGAAAAATAAATGAAAGACTGTGTCATATAAAAATAGTATCATAGCTGGGGTTGCAAGAAACAAAGTAATGGCTTATATGATACCGTATCTAAAAATTCCTTTGATTATTGGTGATTTCATTTTTGCTATGTCAGCATATTTTTAAATATATTGTTTTAAATAATAATTATAAGTTATTAAAGAGAATAGATGTAAATGAATTAAGTAAGGTAGTAAGCAAAAGAACTTAAAGAGAATAAAGGTTGGTGCTAATATGCGATTATCTACTTTAGAGAAGATATGTAAATATTTAAAGTGTCAGCCTGAGGATATTTTGAGTTTTAAGAAATAATTACAGATAGTATTGATTTTACTTATGTTCTACGGTAATATGCTTGCATATGAATGATAAGACTTTACAATATATAGAGATAAAAATGGGAGAGATACATTCTCTCTCTTTTTTTATTTTTAGTATTATATAACCAATAATAGTAATTGGGGAGGTTATGATATGAATGACAAAATGAAATTATTTGAAAGACATCTAAAGGAAGAGGAAAAAGCTGAAAGTACTATAAATAAATACTTGCATGACATTAAAGAATTTTATGATTGGTTTAGGCTCGTAGGGGCGAAGCTATGCGAGCTCGGTTGTATGGGCGAGTTTCACGAGCCCCACATAACAAAAGAAGATTTGCTTGATTATAAGGAGTATTTAAAAAAATCAAAGCTTAAAGTTTCAAGTATTAACTCAAAGATATCATCATTAAATGCTTATTTCACTTACACTGAAAATGAATCACTTAAATTAAAAGTCCTTAAATGTCAAAAATCCTTATTTGGAAGCAAAGAAAAGGAACTAACTAAATATGAATTTAACAAATTGTATGAAGCTGCAAAAAACAATAATAGACTTAAATACTTAATAGAAACAATAGCAAAAACTGGAGCAAGGGTATCGGAAGTAAAGTTTATTACTGTAGAAGCTATTGAGATAGGTAAAACTATAGTTGATAATAAGGGTAAAATTAGAACTATTCTAATACCAAGAAAATTGTGCAAGAAATTAAAGGATTATTGTAAAAAGCAAAATATCAATAATGGACCAATATTTTTAACAAAAAATAAGAAACCATTAGACAGAAAGCAAATATGGCAAATGATGAAAGATTTAGCTAATAAGGCAGGAGTTCCAAAGCTTAAGGTGTTTCCACACAATTTGAGGCATTTATTTGCGAGAGAGTTCTATAAGCAAACTCACGATATTGTTAAACTTGCCTCAATTTTAGGCCATAGTAGTATAGAAACTACAAGGATTTATACGAAAGAAACGGAAGATGAGTGTAGGGTGGAAATAGAGAAAATAGAGATATTAAGGAATAGCACAAAAAAACATTACTGGTAGGGTGACATTCCTACATCTCCAAACAATGGGCGATGGCTGCCTGTTCCATCTTCAGTAATGTTATCTTCATTATATTATAGAATATTAAATTTGTCAATGTTTCAACCATAGATAGAGTCTAATATAGAGTCTGACAAGTTAAATTTATAAGTATTTAGTGATTTCAATAATAATTATATATTAGTTAAATATAATAAGTTTTTATTATTAATATAATTTTTTAATTTGTTATCAGTTATTGTAAATAATGTCCTTAAGAACAATTGTTTATTATTTGAAATTCTAATTGCTACACGGACATGTTCTCTTTCATTAATGAAATCTTTTATTAATTCAATTGAGTTATCTTTTGAATTTAAATAACCATAATCTGGGGTGTTGATTATTTCTGATATATAATCTTTGGATTTATTATAGTCAGATGGATGTGAGTTAAGCATATGATTGATATTAGTTGGACCCAAATATATTGGAGTATTAACTGGAATATTAGTAATATTTAGTTTATCAATGATATTTTTAGACAACCAACTAACTTCTACAATTTTATCTTTCAAAATATTATTGTAACAAATGTTAACGGAAATAACAATATAAATGGTAAGAAATTACTAGGAAATCACATAGTTTTTGGTAGAGCATGAGCAAATTTCACAAACAGTTTATGAATATAATTTGATAGCGAATATAAGAAATGATAAGAGATAAATAGTGAAGATGTGTAAGACATAATAAAAATTATGTCCTAACAATCAAAAACTTTAAACTTAATTTTGCTAATTATAATAGCAAAAAATCCGATTTTTAGCAATAAAAACCTGAAAATTTAATAAACAAATTATAAACAAACAAATATAATTACTTAAAACGAGTATAAAAAGGCAACATATATGTGAAATCTCACTATATGTTTATTTTACATAGAAATAGTTTTTAAATTTAATTGAAGTTTAGTTAATAGTCTACAAAAAATGTTTGCAAAGATGTTTTTTGCATTAAAAATAACAATTTACTAAGACATAATTTTTATTATGCCAATTTGTCAATTGTATTTGTTATAAAATATTTATCAGTTAGTGAAAGGAGCATATGAATTTATTAAATTTAGGATTATGCGAACAGTGTCATTTTTGCGGTGTGATTTATTGTTGTTTATCATTTTTTATTAGTATTTTTTATGATTTTTTACTACTTGCAATGATGCTCTTATACAACATTTTGGTTAGCTTATTTTGCGAAATATTTGCAGGATATAATGTATGCGAGTTAAAAACTGATTATAAATATATTTAAAATTTGAAGCATAAAAAAAGAAATTTTTTTCAGCATTTTAAATTTAAATTAGATTGTGTGCTCTATATGTTGATACTTGCATTATATATAGCAATCGCATATAGACAAAGTTATGTAATAATTATAAAAAATTTTGTAATATATTTGGTTTTAATTAAAATTATTAGTAAAAAAGTAACAATCTGCTTATTTAAGAATCACAAAAAAACTCATAATAGTGAATAATAATAAATATATGTCTTTATAAAAATCACTAAATGGTATAATTATAAATATTATGCACTTAAAATGTGCAGATTGTTTTATTGTATAAAAGGCAATAGATTAAGTCATAGGAGGCTAAAATGAAACCAATAAAAAAAGAGTTTGAGTTTTTGTTAGATAATGAAGGAAGCAGTAGTTCTCATTCTTTTAGGGTATATAAAAAGAAAGATGAAATCGGAAGGCTATTATTTAATGATTTATTAGAAAAGATGGTTTTTAATGAAAAACTCGGTTTTTATGTTTTTTATTTAGACGATATAAATAAAAATGTTGGATTAGTTCCTCAGTTATATGGTGTTGTTGGACTTCTTAATATGATTACTCGTTTTAATATTCAAATTAACGAGGAAGAAAGAAAAAAGATTGATTCAGCATTAACTTATATTTTAGATTACATTGAAGGTGGCAATAAAAATCAATATGATTTTAGTCCATATATAGATGAAGAAGTTAATAAAAAAATATTTTTAAGTACAAAACATAAGTTTATTTTAAGTGAAACTTGGGCTCTATCATTGTTTGTTATGATAAGAAGAGCTTATACATCTAAAATGATGGATTTTGATTCTGCCACAATGAAAAGAATAAATGCGAATATAAAATATTTAATAAAAAGTTTTGTAGAAAATGTTGTGGGTACTCCAGAAAATCCTGAGGGTTGGGCTTACTCTACACAAAGAAATTTACCGGCATCTCTTTATTTTACTCATGCGGTATTTGAAACATATAGTGATGTTGATGACTGTATTATGGGTACATCTGAAGGTGTAATGAGAGATGATGAACTGATTGATTTTATTGGTAAGAATGAAGATGATGAGTTGTATGTTGAGAAGTTTAAAGATTTATGCGAAAAAATAGGTGATAGAACTTGGAATTTATATAAAAATGACTTAAAAGACAATTTTGTAGATGATAAATATTATGATGGCTTCCAAAAAATTAAGAAAGAAGAGTTATTTAATATTAAAAGATCTAACTCGTTGTTTAATACAGTTTTTATTATAAATATATTGTTTTATTCATATGAAAATACAAGAAATACTGATGAATCAGATGATGTAGTTGCATTATATAAAAATGCATTTCAATATTTGTTTAATGCATATGAAGAGTTAAGAAAGATTAATAGAGAAACTGGAATCGAAAAATATATCTTATACTTTGAAGGGAACGATGAAAATACTAAACAATTGAATGAAACTATTATCCCAATGGAAACTTTAATGCCTCTTATGGTCAACGCGTTAAATAAGATAGCTTTATACATTTATAAGTACCCACAACAGGACATGACGGATTTGTTTGATTATATTTTAGAAAACAGAAGTAAAGATAAATGGCTTTGGGAAAAAAGAAGATACGATTTGCTAGTAACACAAAGATATGAAGGTGCATTTATTGCATATTTTGAATATTACGATGAATACGAAAGAGATTATGTAGGAGCTGCTAAAAGTAAAGAAGCAATAGAAGAAGATTTAAGAGCTGACTTAAGAATAGAAATAGAAAAAGAATATAAGAAAAGATTTGAAAAAGAATTAAAAGAAGCTGTTGCTAATGAAACTAAAGAAATAGGTAATTCTTTTGTAATAGAGAATGAAATAAACAAAAGGATTGATACTAAAATTAAAGACAAATCATTAGAAATCATCAATGATATGATTGAAAAAATGACTACATATAACAAATTACAATCTCAACAAAAAAAGACATTTGAATGGACTGAAGAAGAAAAAAGGTTTTACAATAGTTTTAATGAATACATCAAATCATATCTATATAATGACTTTAAAGAAGCCACAAATAACGATAATGAAAAGATGTCAGAAGTAGAGGAAAATACATATAAGGACATCAAAGAATTTGTTAAAAAATATATTGAACTTAATAATAGTAATTTAAGTAGAAATTCAAAGATAAAATTGTCATCTATTTTAGAATTGCTCGAGAGCTACATCACAGCTATTAATAAATATAATAATTCACATAAAAATAGTCCTATTGATCCAATTAGTGGCTTTGAAAAAATAATTAACAATTAAAAGGAGAGAATTATGTTTCGTTCAGTTTCATTTTATTCATTTAAGGGTGGAGCGGGTAGAAGTACAACTTGTTTAAATACTATACCATATATTTTTGAAATAGGAGAGGCGAGTTCTGAGCACCCTATAGTATTACTTGATGTAGATTTAGATAGCGCTGGTATGACATATTTATTAGAGCAAGAGAATTTTTTTCATGAGAATTATGACATCAAAGAATTTCTAAAAGGCGACAATGATTTGTCAGTACCTGTGGATAAAGGGATACAAAACCATCCTTTTTATAAAAAATTAGTCCCAGTAGGAAATAAATTTGGAATAGATGATAATAATGCAGTTATGTTTCTAGGAATTAATGACAGAATGAAACTTGGAAACAATGACTTTTCAGGCGAAAAAGATGAATTATTTAACAAATTGAGAAAGTTTTGTAAAAATAATGGTATTTCTGCTTTAGTTTTTGACACTCCAACAGGAGATCAAATAACAGCAAAGTTCTCATTAAAAGCATCTAATTGTGTTGTGTGTTGCATGAAAAATACAATGCAATTTAGAAAAGGTACTTTTAATTATTTAAAAAGAATTGCGGCTGAAGTAGATATTGATTCATTGGTAATTTTCCCAACGGTTGTACCTAAAGATCTAGAATTAGATGGTGTGTCACAAATGGAAGATTCAATAAATTCAATAAAACAAAGCATTCAAGACTTATCTTTTGAAGATATTAATACGGATTTTGTATCTAAAGATATGTTTGGCATAAATGAAATAGAAAGATTTAAATGGAAAGAAGACATTTTATATAAACTTGAGAAAAAAGGTCAATTAAGAGATGATGAGAAAGAAGGAATAAACAGATATAAAAAATTAGCTGAGATTGTAATCGGGGAGTAATATGGATTTTAAGAGTTTAGCGAAAAGACTTAATAATGACATAAAAGATAGCAAATTAAAAAAACTATTGTTTGGGGACGAAGAAATAGAAGCTTTTGAAATAAGTAATATTGGGACATTGTATAGAGTATTAACATTCATATTTATATTTATATATATACAATATAAATATAAAAAAATAAATGGTGAAGAATTTAGCAATAGTCAAAATTCCAAAAGAGTGTATAGTGCACTTGATAATATTTATGTAACCGAGAATATTGAATTATCTCTTATGTTTTATGTTGTTAAGGAAGCACTTATTGATGAAGATAAAAATATGCGAAGGTCTGACTTTGCAAAAGTTATAAATAGCCATAGTGACATTAACAATATTATTGAAATAGATAATATAATAAAGGTTTGGATGCAATCAGCAAAGACAGCAGAAGCTAATCTTAAAAAATTGGCAGATTTACTTGATTACTTGATAACGACATTTGAAGCATTACCATACATAAAAATTAACGAAGAAGAAAATGG
The DNA here is from genome assembly GCA_023807205.1 of Isotricha prostoma. Classification (NCBI taxonomy): domain Eukaryota; phylum Ciliophora; class Litostomatea; order Vestibuliferida; family Isotrichidae; genus Isotricha; species Isotricha prostoma. The sequence continues at coordinate 118,201 of JAJMZS010002940.1, read as the reverse complement.
GTATGTTGGCTTTGAATTTGAAAAAAATGGAATTAAATACCCAAGTTATGGCATTACTAAAATCATAAATGGGGAATTATATTATTTATATAATTATGACACTATTGGAAAAAATGTAAGTGCAAATTATAAAAAAATCGGTTCATATGATGTTATGCAAAATGAACAGATAGAAAAATCATCATTTGGCAAAATACTTCAAAATCGACCTCCGAAAAATCCAAGTAAAATATTAATTAAAAATACTTTCCCAAAAGAGTATGCATACTTAAATAATTTAACACTAGCAATATCTGAAACACTAACTGATGAAAACAAACAAGAGTTATTTTATTTATTCAGAGATAAATATCCTTATATTTTTTCAATGGATAACAAAATTGATATAAAAGCAATTGACTATAATGATGCTAGTTTAGATAATTGGGATGAAATTATAAGTATGCTTATATTGGAAATAAGTCCTACTGAATTGCTCAGATCTGTTTTAAGTTCGTATGGCTTTAATTTTGAACAATTTGTAGATAATGTCGGAATTAGGTATGGTGACAGTTCAATATATAAAAGTGTTTTAGAGTCAGTTAAAAATTACGAGATTATTGAAAAAAAGAATGCAGAAAAGTTTAATGTACAAATAACAAAAGAAAAACAAATATTTGATAAGATTAAGATTAATTGCAAAATTAAGAGCATAATGGAATGCTTATCTAAAAAAGAGAAATTAGCATATGAGAGTTTTTCAAATGAATTTGTAGGTACTATTGAAGTTATTAAAGAAAGAATACTGCAAATTGAAAATTCAAGCGATTCAATCAAAGCAAAAACTGTTGATATTAATTATCTTTTAGAGGGGATTTTTAGATATTTACTTTGCTTTTATAGAGGTGTAATAGCATTTGGCAAAAAGAAAACAATACTACAAAATGAGGTTATGGCAGAAAAAGATATAAATGTTGATAATATTTATAAAGAGTGTAAAAATGCTTTTTTCTCTGAAATTGATAATTGTAAAAAGGTATTTTCTTCTATGTCTATTGGAGAGCTTATTGGTGCAGTTAGAGAGTTTTCAAAAAATATTTATGATGGTAGCAAAATAACCGATGATAGCAGAGCATTGTACGAAATAATTGGAAGATATAGTTTTATTAATATGAAATTGTTAGAGGATATACTTTCTTTTTCTGATGCTGAAGCAAAAGAATATTTTATAAATTCTGATGATAAAAAGCTAGTTAAGAATATGGTGACATATATAAATCTTGCTAAACATAATAAGCCTGATTATCCAAAACTTAGTGAAAAAAGTTTTGCGCTATTTTCAAAGCATGTCAATAATTTATTAGATTATTTAATGTATGGTGATGATATGTCAAGCGAGTTTAATCAAGAGCATGTTTCTTCAAGACCTATTTATCCATATGTTGTTTATTATTCTTATTCGGTTAAAAATAGAGATGGTATAAAAATACCTCAGTTCTCAGTATCTTTGACTACAAAATCTGGAAAGGGAATTGAAAAGAAAATTTTATCAGGAGTAGATTATGATATTTCAAAAAAATACTATTGTTTACCAAATAATTCTACTTCTAATGAATACTGGTGGATTGAACCATTTTTGATTGATAGTAGTGAATTTGATAGGAACATGGATATTAACTTTAACAATAATGCGAAAGATAAAGATGATGAAAATTTTGAAACGAATCAATAATGCTATGTAGGAGGATTTTATGCAGCATATAATGCTTGATGCTTATAACACACAAAATAACGAACTATTGAATGATTTAAAATATACATATGATAGTATGGTGAAAATTTGTAAGAAACTAAATTTGAAACAGGTAATGCCACCTGTATTAGTGCCATATTACTATGGGCAAGTTATAGAGGATGATGGCATTAGTGCATATGTATTGTTGAAAGGTGGCCATTTTACTATACATAGCTTTCCACAAAGGTCATGTTATTTTGTAGATATTTTTTCTCAAGAATATGTAAGTGACGAAAATTTTGCCAGGGCATTAAACATGTATTTTCCGTACGACATAACACAAGGAAAGATAAATACTGTTGATAGAAGACTTGATGTTGAAAATCAACTTATTACTGAAAATATTATAGACTCAGATAATGATTTTGGACCACATTATTTAATGGAAACAACTGAACCAGTAGATTTAAATATTGATAAGATATACCATATTTTGGATGAATTACCAAGTAAAATTAATATGGATTTAATTATGCGACCATTTGTATTAACTGATAAGATTAGAAATTATGAATTTGTTTCAGGCATAGCAATAATTGCACAAAGCCACGTAGCAATTCACTATAATGTAAAAGAAAAGCAAGCATACATTGATATTTTTTCTTGTAGTTTTTTAAAGGGTGATAACTTTGCTAGTGAGTTAGAGAGAACATTAGGCGTAAAACTTAAATCAAATTTAATAAGTCGTGGTAGTAAGCATAAAAGTCAAATATCATTAAGAGAAGATATTTTTGATTTATATAAAAAGTGGGAAGAGAATATATCAGAATAGTATTGGGGAAAATAATTTGAATAGTATACAAATAAACAATACACCTATAGATGATGGATATTATATGCCACCAGAATGGTCTGAACATTATGGAACAATAATTACATTTCCAACAAGAATTGGTACTTGGGGGAAAAAAGTTGAATATGCACAAGCTAAATTTGCTGAAATAGCATTACATATTGCTAAGTATGAAAAGGTATTTATTGTAGTTGACAAAAACAATTATAATAAAGCATATAATCTAATGAAAGATAATGTTCAGTATTTGTTTCATGATACTGATGATTCTTGGGTTAGGGATAATGGTCCAACATTTGTCACGAATGGTATTAACATTCGTGGGATAAATTGGAGATTTAATGCTTGGGGTGGTGAGTTTGATGGGTTATACACCGATTGGAAGTTGGATGATGAACTTGCAATAAAAATATGTAATGATCTAAATATTGAGTATTATGATTTTGGAGATTTTGTATTAGAGGGCGGTTCGATTCATACAAATGGCAAAGGAACATTAGTTGTAACTGAATCTTGTTTACTAAGTAAAGGACGAAATCCAAAATTATCAAAACAGCAAATAGAAAATAAACTAAAATCTGCCTTAGGGGTTAAAAAAGTATTGTGGCTGCCTAATGGTATTTTCAAAGATGAGACAAATGGCCATGTTGATAATATGTGTGCTTTTGTAAAAGAAAATGAAGTGGTTCTTGCTTGGACTGACAATGAAAGTGATCCACAATATATATTATCTAAAGAAAATTTTGAGTATTTAAATAATGAAGTTGATGGTAATAATAATAAAATAATAATACATAAATTACCTATACCAGACATTCCAATTTGTATTGATGAAAGTGATATAGAATTATATCAATTTGATGATACTTCTAATACTATTAATCAAACACATAATATTGGAACGAGATACCCTGCGAGTTATGTAAATTTTTATATAGCTAATAATATCGTATTAGTGCCACAGTTTGGTGGTAAAAATGAATTGAGCGATAAGCGTGCAATTGAAATAATATCAAAACTATTTGCTGATAGGGAAATAATAGGAATAGATGCAAGAGTTATTCTTATGGGTGGAGGAAATATTCATTGTATTACACAGCAAATCCCAAAGTTTCAAATTTAATAGTTTTAATATCATTGAATTTAAAAGGAGATAAAAATGGATTTTTCTAATGTGAAATTAGTAAAGGGATTTACAAAACTTATTATTCCTTTTCAGTTTGATACAAAAGAATATAAAGAGATAGATGGTAAAGATGTATCTAAAGAGAACAGTGAATTAAAAGAAAAACTAAAACTCGATAAGTTTTGTTATATTAAAAATGGTAAAGAAAGGTATCCTTTTATAAAAAGTGAATTAATACCTACTGATTTAGTGGGTGGACTTGAAGATATGATGCAAAATGATAATGATTATCTTAGAATATTTAAGTCAAACGATGAAGAATTAGGTGAAGATTATGATAGCAGTACTGTAGCTGACATTTATGCTATAAATGCAGATGATAGAGAGTACTTTTATCTTGATAGAAAACCTAATGCATTATATAAATATTCGTATAAGGAAAATGGAGTAGAAAAAAATGTAAATATATTAATACCTGAAATCAAGGTATTTTTGTTTGAATCTTTTGCAGGTTTTTTAGAAATAGAATTTAATTACGAAGACAATGCTATTGATGCCGAGACATTTTTAAGTACAAATTATTCATTGTCAAGAATCAATCATGGTAATAGTAGTTTTTGTTGGAATAAGAGAATATCTAAAGATGAAAGTGAAGAAGTTACATTTGATATTAGAAAATTAGTTGAACTAATTTTTAGTAAGGATATAATGGGTAGTGTCCATAATATTGGCAAATATTATACAGGCGAAAAAGTAGATTTTGATTACACTCCACAGGTTTTTACTTATGCACTGTTTGATAAAAAGCCTGAAAATATTGACGAGCTAATGTTTAACATAAAGAAAAACTTTAAAGGTAGTTTTAAATTTCCTGATGATGAGAGAACATTAAAAAAATATACATATCAAGTGTTTGACAATTCTTATTGGGCTCATTCTCTTAATGTTGCAGCAAATATAAGTTTTTTAACTGAGAATCAATCTACAAACAAATTTTTTGAGAATGATTTTATAAATAGGCTTAAATCCACATATTATTTTTTATATATGTGTGTGTTGAATCAAAAATATGGAATTATAATTCAAAAAGGTAAACTTAGTCAGTTTGATGAATATGATACAGATTACTACTCAATGAAAGGTGAGTTAAAAAAAGTGCAAAAATATAAAATGGATGCACTTAAGTTTAAATATAAAGCTTTTTTTAAGACACCATCAAATGAAGAGCATATAAACGATTATTATAAACATTTAAGTATATCAAAAAACATACAAGAGTTATATACAAGTTTTATGGATGATTTGAGTTCTAATGAGACAGTATATTCAACACTTGTGAAGAAAATGACTGATGATCAGGATGAAGAAGTAAAAGTATCTGGATATGAAAGAGATATGTTTGTTTCTTTAATAGGTAGTGTGGTGGCGATTTGTCAGTTGCTTATGGCGAAAGCGACTTTATTTGGAACAGGATTAAAATGGTATGATATTATAATTAATGTAATATTGGTTGTTATTCCTGTTATTAATTTAGGAATCAATATGGAGTCAAAGATAAGGCAAATTTATAATATTGTGAGAGATAAGGGTGCAGATAAAACATTACAAGTAAATTCGCTAAAAGAAAGAAAAAGAATTATTAAATCAAAAGTTGAGAAAGACTTTAAAATGAATGCTATAACTAAGTTCCTGGTATTTAGAATGATAGACAAGGATAATAGAAAACTATAAAATAAATGAGATTAATTAAATATTATGAATTTCAAACCAGATTGCTGTACTTTGCAAAAATTATTAACAAATTGTATGGAATAGTAAAAAATGTATGTGAAATGTTACTAAAATATTTTAAATAAATCAAATTATTAATTCATAAGAAAGCTCTCCAATATGGAGAGCCTTTTTTATTTCTTTACAGGTTTTTTAACTGTTTTCTTGCCAGCCTTAGCAGTAGACTTTTTAGTAGCATTTTTTTTAGTAGTAGCCTTTGATGCTTTCTTAACTGGTTTCTTAGCAGTAGTTTTCTTTGCAGGTGCTTTCTTTGATACAGCCATTGCGTTATCCTCCTTAAATATTTTTGTTATCAATTATATCATAATTGTAATTTAAATGGTATAATAATGTATGTAAAGGAGCGATGTAAAATGAAAATTGTGAAATTGCCTTATGACTTAAGTGTATGTAAAGTAAAACAATTAAATAATGATATCTTAAATAAGCAAATTGTGTTTATCGGAAAAACTCATAATGAGTTATCAGTTGTATGCGAAACAAGTGAAGTGCCATTAAATTATGTGGATAGAGATGATGGTTGGAAAGGGTTTTATATTGATGGGACATTAGATTTTTCTTTAGTAGGAATACTCGCCAATATATCTAAAATTTTGGCTGATGGTGGAATAAGTATATTTGCAGTGTCAACTTTTGAGACTGACTATGTTTTAGTTAAATCATCTAAATTTGAGAGTGCAACAGAATTATTGGCAGCAAATGGGTATGAGATTGTAGAAAATAATGCCATTGTGTAAAAATGATTTATAATTATAAAGATATGACCAGAGCAGAAATTAAAAAATACATAAAGAAGAAGTATAAGATTGATAGTGTATCTTTGTGGGCTGATTCACCAACATACATAGTATTTAGAAATAGTAAAAAGAAGTGGTTTGGAATAATAATGGATGTGCCATATAACAAAGTGTATCGCAATTCTGACAAGGACCACATAATAGATGTAATGAATGTAAAACTTGACCCTGAACTTATAACATCCATTAAGAATACTAAAGGCTTCGCACCAGCATATCATATGAATAAGACACATTGGGTAAGTATAGAGATTGGGAAGGTAAGTGATACAAAAATTAAGACTTTAATAGATATGAGTTTTAATAATGTTTTATAAACATTTTATGAGCCACACAGGTGGCTCTTTTTTTGTAAAAAAAGTAAAATTTATTTGAATTTATAGTTTATAAAAATCGTCAAAAATGGTATAATATAAGCCATAAAACGGCTCGCACTGGATATCTATAGAAATGGCGAGAAGTTGTTATAGTGCGACATTTTTTGGACATACGTTTTAGTAGAATTAAGGTATGAGAAGAAACAAATTATTAAATGAGTTTACTCCGATGGGGCTTGTAATAATATCAGCAACTGCAATTGTGGTGATATTACTCGTAGTTTTGGTAGTTTACTTAGTAAGTAGATTTTATGGATAGCGCTCAATTAGAAAACATAAATCAATATGAACAGGGGCTTGATAAAGAGTCAAAGTATGAATTGGTATCATTAGTTGCATACCTTATTGGAGTTGAGAAAAGGCACTTTGAATCTGAAAAAGAACCACCAAAGATAGAGATTTATGAGGAACTTGAGAAGAATGATGCTGCAAAGATTGTAAGGTTATAAAGATGTATTTGATATTGAATACTTGATAGATAAAATGTACAAAAGTAAATTGCACAAGTATATGAAGATTCTAATTTTTGATAGTATGAAATATGATAAAATTGATAAAAAGTAGATTAAAAAACGCTAAAAATCAATAAAAATTTAACATTATTTTGCAATATTTATTGAAAAATTTTGCACTTTTTGCAAAACACCTAATATGAAGAGAAAGCTGTACAACAACTTAATCGAATGGAAAAACAATAAGGTTAAAAAGCCACTTATTATTGAAAGTGCAAGACAGACATAATTCCAAATGAAACTTTAATAGTTTTTGATGAAATACAAAAGTCAGAAAAGCTCTTAATTCGCTAAAATATTTTTGCAAATTTGAAAAAAGTGTTGATATAATTGCCATGGGATCGCTTCTTGGCATCGCGGTTAATAGAGAAGAATATTCATTTCCTGTTGGTAAGGTAAATATATTGAAAATGTATCAACTTGACTTTGAAGAGTATTTAACTGCAATAAATGAAATCGATAAAATTGAGATTATAAAAGAACATTATAAAAATAATGAACCAATAATTGAAATGATGCACAAACAATTAATTGATTTATATAAGAAGTATTTGTTTTTAGGTGGAATGCCAGAAGTAATAAAAACATACGTAGAAACAAATGATTTACAAATGGCTCGCATAAAGCAGAATGAAATTTTAGATACATATAGAGATAATGAAACATTTAAGTTTTATATGAATGATGTGGGTTTACTAGGTGCAAAGGCTAAAATTTTGTATGAAGAGATTATAAGTGAAGAGGAATTTTTTTAATACTAACAAAAAAATAAACTCCAAATTATTGAAAAAATAATGAATTTAATATATAATATTTGCAATGCGGATATGGCGGAATTGGCAGACGCACCAGATTTAGGTTCTGGCGGGAAACCGTGCAGGTTCAAGTCCTGTTATCCGCATTTTTAAAGTGAAAGAAAAATAGAGAGAGTAGTATGATTGGAATTATAGGAGCTATGGACTCAGAAGTTGATGCACTAAAAAACATACTCAAGGATACTAAAGTTGAGACCATTAGCAATATAGAATTTAATATTGGAAGATTTAATGATAAGCAATTGATAATAGCAAAAAGCGGTGTCGGAAAAGTATTCGCCGCTATGTGTGCTCAGACAATGATTATTAAGTATGGTGTTGACATAGTTATAAATTCAGGAATTGCTGGATCACTTGACAGTGAACTTAATATTGGCGATATAGCAATTGCAGACAAGGTAGTGCAACATGATATTGATACATCCGAAGTTGGTGATGAACTTGGACTAATCTCTGGAATTAATAAAGTATACTTACAATGTGATAATACTGTAGTAGAGAAGTTAAAAGAAGCTGCAAGTACTTTAAAATATAAATATAAATTAGGAACTATTGCATCAGGCGACCAGTTCATAAAAAGCGATAAGGATAAAGACTTTATTATAAATCAGTTTGGGGCAATTTCAAATGAAATGGAAGGTGCAAGTATCGGACAAGTTTGTTACGTAAATGGTGTGAAATTCGGAGTTGTCAGAGTAATATCAGATTTTGGAGATAATGATTCAGGAGATGACTACAAAAAATATAAGTTGTCGTCATCTGAAATTTCAATAAATGTTGTAAAGAAGTTTTTGGAAATAGTTTAGATTAATGGAGGTGCAGTATGTCAGTTTTATTCAAAAATGCAAACATACTTAATGCTGATTTTGAAATAGATGAAAATAAGGACTTAATAGTTGAAGGAAATAGAATCAAAAGTGTTGAAAGCCACATTGATAGAGATGATAGTTCATATGAAAGAGTAGTAGAATGTAGTGGTAATTATTTAATACCAGGAATTAAAAACTCACACACACATAATGCTATGGTATTCTTAAGATCTATGTCAGATGATTTACAATTACACGACTGGCTTAAGAAATATTGTTTTCCAAATGAAGCAAAATTAACTTATGAAGATGTATATTATTTTACTGTGTTGGGAATCATGGAGAACCTCACATCTGGAGTTACTGGAAGCATGGATATGTATCTTGATAATTATGCTATGGCTGATGCCAGTTTAAAAACTGGATTTAGAGTAAATATTTGCGATACAATTCAAAAATTCAATAAAAAAATTGCACCTGAAGAATATTATATTAACTTAAACAATTATAAAAATGATAATGGAAACTTAGTTAGATATACATTTGGTATACACGCAGAATATACCAATACAGAAGAGATGTTTAAATTTATGTCAGACTTAGTACATAAATATAAGGCACCTTTTTATACTCACAATTCTGAAACAAAATTTGAATATGACGAGTGTAAAAAAAGATGGGGAGGACTAACACCTACACAGATATTAGATAAATTTGGATTATTTGATTATGGAGGAGGAGGATACCACTGCGTATATATAGATGATGATGACATAGAAATTTTTAAAAAGAGAAATCTTATAGTAGTAACTTGTCCTGGCTCAAACGTGAAACTTGCTAGTGGAATTCCAAAAGTTAAAAAATTTATAGAAAAAGGATTAAAAGTAGCGATAGGAACAGACGGTCCAGCAAGCAACAATGCAATAGATATGTTTAGAGAAATGTATTTAACTACAACATTGCAGAAAGTTTCAAACTCTGATCCAGCAGCACTTAACCCAAAAGAGATTTTAAAAATGTCTATGGTAAATGGTGCAGAGTGTATAGGACATAAGGATGCAAATTCTATAGAAGCTGGCAAACTTGCGGATATTGTGTTGATAGACATTAATAAGCCAAATATGCAACCAAGAAATAAGTTTATTAATAATTTGGTTTACTCTTGTGGAAAGCATAATGTGAAACTAACTATGGTTGATGGAAAAATTCTTTACGAAGATGGAAAGTTTCATATTAATGAAGATGAAGAATATGTGTATAAAAAATGTAATGAGTTATTAAAAAATTTACTTGAAAGATAAAGGTGTATAGATGTTAAACTTTGAAGAAGAGATAAAAAAATTTGATAAAAGTTTAGAACCAGATATGATTGATGATGCACTCGCAAGTGCAGATATTACAGATATGGATGACATAATGCTTAAAATGTTTAAACAAGCAGCAGGAGTGCAAACTAGCAACAATTAAAGACTAAGATGGCATCAATTTATGAAAGAGAATTTAGACAGATTTCTAACAGGTTCTACAATGTAGCACTTGATAGAGCAAATAGAAGAGACTTATACGGGGCAACATTGCTTCTAAAAAAGGCTCTTTCTTTTAATTCAAAAAATGCTAATGCAAGAAATTTGCTTGGATTGATATTTTATGAGGAAGGTGCAATTACAGAGGCAATAGTTCAATGGTTAATAAGTAGAGATTTATTCAAAAATGAAATTAATCCTGCAAATGAATATCTGATGAGAGTGCAAAATGACATTGATACTGAGAAATGTTTTAATAGTATAAAATTATATAATCAAGCAATAGATGATATAGAAGCTGAGAGAAATGATTTAGCTATGTTAAAACTATATAAGGCTGTTGAATTAAATGAGAGAAATATGAAAGCAATGTCTCTTTTAGCATTACTATTAATATCAATTAAAGATCACATAAAAGCAGGTGCATATTTATTAAAATGTCAAAAGATAGATACTGGAAATAAATATATAAACGAATACATGGATTATGTTATAAAGAATACTAAAAAGAGTGAGGTTAAAGAGAAAAAGTTAAAAAACATTTATTCTATAAAAAAATTAGAGTCTGATGATGCAATAATTCCAAGAAAATATATTAAATTGTCAGAAAACCAAAAAGTTATATTTGTATTAATAGGTATAATAGTTGGTGCATTATCATATTCTCTTTTGATATCGCCAAATGCAAAAGGAAATTCTGCTCTTGAAAGCGAGAATCAAGTTATAAAATATGCTGAACTTGTAAATGACCAAAACAAAATAATAAGAGACATTACGATAGAAAACAATCAACTTAAAACTGATTACGAGGATGCCAGTATTAAACTTAAAGCATATGAAGAACAAAATAAACTTTTCACATCACAATATGAAACATTAAATAGTATAATAGATGATTTTGATAAAGGGTATATAAGTAGAGCTGCAAAGAATTATGTAGAATTAGATAAAGATGCTATAACAGATGATGCATTAGTTACATTATTAAACCAAGCAAGATCAAGGATTGAAGGAATTGGTGCAAAAAGACTTTGTGAGCTTGGAACTGAAAGTTGGAATGGTGGCAATAAGACTGCTGCTATATCATATTATCAGTTATCGCTTAGTATAAATCCAGATGACCCTGAGACGATGTTCCTACTAGCAAGACTTTATCAAAACTTAGGTAGAAATAAAGAAGCAAATGAAATATTTGATAAGGTCATCGCACAACATCCTCAGTCTAATTATGCTAAAAGAAGTAGAGAGGCAAGAGGTTACTAAATATAAAATATTTTTAATTTGATATTTTTAAATTTTTGATAACCCAATTTGCTTTTGTATTTTTAAGTTTAAAATTTTTGTGAAAATCCTTATTGTTAGATATTATAAGTAATGTTGGTCCAGAACCTGATATGAGTAATACTGCATCGTTGTTTTTCTCAACAGATTTCTTTATTAAATCGTAATCTTTAATGAGTTTTTTTCTATAAGGTTCGTGAATAAAATCTTTTGAAACACATTTTAATAATTCAAAATTCCCACTTTGAAGTGCCTCTATTGTAAGGACGCTATGAGCTATCATAGAAACAGCCTCCTCTTTTTTATAAGAGTTAGGCAACAGTTTTCTTGCTTCTTCAGTTGATGTTTTAAAATCTGGGATTAGGACAGTAAAATGAAGTTTATTTGAAACGGTATATTTCTTGTGAAAGAAGTATCCGTTTTTTAATTTTGTTGAGGCAGTAAGCCCACCAAAAATAGCCGGTGCAACGTTATCAGGGTGACCTTCTATCTTAGATGCTATTTGAAAAATTTCATCCTTTGATAGTTTTTTGTCACCGCCATATAAATTATTAGCAGTAAGGCATCCTGCAACTATAATACTTGCAGAAGAGCCAAGCCCTCGTGATGGTGGGATTATAGGCTTTTGGATAACATGATATGAGCCTTTCTTTTTTAACCTTTTCATTGTTGCGATAAATGCAATGTTAAACAAGTTATCTTTATTAATAAAAGCTGGGTCGCAGCCTTCCATTTTCATAGTGGTTGACTTTTCTACTGCAAACTCGTTGTAGTAATTAAATGCAAGACCGAAACAGTCAAAACCTGGACCAATATTTGCTGAAGTGGCTGGCACTTTAAATTTAATCATATATTTACATCCTTATAAAATTTATGCTATTTGTGAGAATTATTAATTGAGTTAGTTACAAATTCTTTGCAAGCATTATAGTCTAGTACTGTGTCAAATCTTTTATTTTTTGTTTTAAGAGATGACAGATTTTTTGGTATTGGTTCTTTTGAGATTTCATATAATTTATCAATAGTTGAAAAGTCATCAAGTTCGTCTATACTTTCATCAGTAATACATTTTAATACATCTCTTGAAAATTTGTATGGACTAGCAGTTGATAGAACTACACTTGGTGTAGTAGAACCATATTCTGCTTGGTATTTTTTAAGACAAGCATAAGCAACAGCTGTATGTGTATCAATAAGCCTTTTATCATCATTAAATGCATCTTTAATTGTTTGGCGACACTCATTTTCATCCGCATAATATGCGATAAAGTGTTCTCTAATCATATTAAGTTTTGAACTATCAATTTTATATTCACCATTTTCACTAAGTGATTTCATCAAACCATCTACAAGAAAAGAATTATTTGATGAGAATAAAAATAGCAATCGTTCAAGGTTGCTTGAAACAAGTATATCCATTGATGGAGAAATAGTTTTATATAATTCTCTATTTTTGTTGTAAATACCTGTATTTATAAAATCAGTTAATACATTATTGTCATTACTTGCACATATTAATTTGTCAATTGGAGTGCCAAGTGTCTTAGCAATAAAACCGGCGAGTATATTCCCAAAGTTACCAGTAGGGACCACAAAATTTAATTTGTCGTTGAGTTTAATCTCATTTTTATTAACTAAATCAATATATGTTTGAACATAGTAGACTATTTGAGGAACAAGGCGACCTATGTTTATAGAGTTTGCACTAGATAAGACAACATTGTTTTCGTTGCATAAAGCTTTCATATTATTATCTGTATAAATTTCTTTCACAAGTCTTTGACAGTCATCAAAGTCACCTTTTATAGCAACGACAGAAACATTATTTCCTTCGGAAGTTTGCATCTGAAGTTTTTGAATGTTTGATACACCATCAGTCGGATAGAATACTGTAATTAAGGTATTTTCAACATCCTTAAATCCTGAAAGTGCAGCTTTTCCTGTATCGCCAGATGTAGCAGTAAGTATATAAATTTTTTTATTTTCATTTGTACTTTTGTATGCAGTTGTTAAAAATAGAGGTAGAATTGTAAGAGCTACATCTTTAAATGCTGAAGTAGGACCATGGTATAATTCTAGCAAATAATTCTTACCGATTTTTGTTACCGGTGCAATTGTAAAATCATTACTATAATCAGTGTCAAAAATTTTTGTGTTGTAAGCATTATTAACACAAGCATCAATTTCTGAGTCTGTGAAATCATCAAACAACATCTTGAAAATGAATTTAGCTGTTTTTTTATAATCAAATGATAATAAATCACCGATGTAAAATTTAAGTGATTGCAAATCTTCGTACTCAGGACAATATAATCCGCCATCATTAGATAATCCTTTTATAATTGCCTCTTTTGGATTTAAAACATCATTTGTATTTCTTGTTGAATATAATTTCATAATTGCAAGTAAACTCCTTTATAAATAATAATATAGTATTTTACCATAAAAACAATTTAAATTCAAAAAATATTGATTTTTGTATTATTAATTATATATAATTATTAAATATAACGACTTAGGAGGAGAGATAGTTGTTTAAAATAATCTTATGGGATTTGGATAACACTTTGCTTGATTTTGATGCAGCAGAATATAATGCCATAAAAAATTTGTTTATAAAATATAATCTAGGACCTTGCACGGATTTAATGCTTAAAGAATATGATAAAATAAACAAGTCATATTGGAGGAAATTTGAAAAAAATGAGATAGATAAGAAAGCTGGTCTAGTGCAAAGGTATGTAGATTTTTTTAGTAATTATAATATAGATACAAATTTAGCAGGTGAGTTTAATGACGCATATCAACTCGCACTTGGCGATACTATTATTTATCTTGATGATAGTTATAATATAATAGAATCACTTAAAGGAAAAGTGAGGCAGTGTTTAGTGTCAAATGGCACGACCGCTGCTCAAAGAAATAAACTAAAAAAATCAAAATTTGACGAACTTTTTGATGAGGTGTTTTTGTCAGATGAGATAGGATTTGAGAAACCAAGTGTCGAGTTTTTCAATTATGTGTTTGACAAGATAGGACTTACAGATAAATCTGAAGTTATCATAGTAGGGGACTCCATCTCAAGCGACATACAAGGCGGTGAAAATGCTGGTATAAAAACAGTATGGTATAACCCAAAAGGCAAAGGCCATAATGAGAGACCGAGGGTGGACTATGATATAAGGGATTTGCATGAGGTGTATGAGATAATTGGACTGAGTAAATAAATGGGAGATTTGAATATTTTGTCTGTTGACAAACCATTATATGTCAGCTATAATTAATTATCTTATGAGATATTATCTCGTAAGATAATTTTTTATCATTAATTATGGTAAATATAAACTTATAACTTCTATATTTACAATGTACCTAAGGAGGCTTGAATATGATTATCGGTAGAGAATCCGAATTAAACACGCTAGATAAGATTTACAAAAAAAATAAGTTTGAATGTGTAATAATGTATGGCAGAAGAAGGGTGGGAAAGACTACTATCATTAATGAATTTGTAAAGAATAAAAAAAATATATTTTATGCCGCGTTGTCATCAAATAGCAATGACAATTTAAAAGCATTATCATTAGAATTAAAAAAATACCTAAAACAATCAGATAAGTCTGTTTATGCTGATTATGAATCTATATTTGATACTTTATATGAGATTTCGAAGAATGATAGATTAATATTTGTAATAGATGAGTTTCCTTTTCTTGCAGAATCTGACAATAAAATTACTTCGTTATTACAACATTATATTGATAAAAAATTTAAGAACACTAAATTATTTATCATCTTGTGTGGGTCTTCCATGAGTTTTATGGAAAAGAAAGTATTAAGTGAAAAAAGCCCTTTGTTTGGTCGTAGGACCGCTCAAATAAAGATTGAGCCATTGGATTATAAAAAGACATATTTGTTTAATAAAAAAATATCATTAGAAAATAATGCTTTAGTTTATGGAATAACTGGTGGTGTACCACACTATATCAATGAGCTAGATATAAAAAATGATATAAAGAGTGCAATACTTGACAATTTCCTTAATAGTTCATCTTATTTATTTGGAGAACCTGAAAATATTTTGCGCCAAGAACTTAGGGAACCTAATAATTATAATGCTATAATAACTCAAATCGCAAATGGTGCTACCAAATTGTCAGAAATTTCTGATAAGGCAAGAATTGAAATGCCTCAGTGTTCAAAATATATAAACACATTAATAAAACTTGATATTCTAAAAAAGAATCACCCGCTAATTTCTTATAGTAAGAAAAAAAGTTTTTATAAATTAAAAGATTTTTTATTTAGATTTTGGTATTATTTTGTACAACCGAATATGACTTTAATTAACACAGGAAGAATTAAAAATGCATATAATGAAGTTGTGGCATCATATATTTCAAATTATATGGGTGAGATTTTTGAAGAAATGTGTAAGCAATATTTGCTAAATTATGACAAAAAATTACCAATAAATATATTGGACATAGGTGAATGGTGGGGATATGACAAAAAGAATAGTAGAGAAATTCAAATTGATATTGTTGCAACAACACCAAAAAAGAATAACTCAAAAGATAATAGCATCATTGTAGCTTCTTGCAAATGGACTAATGAAAAAGTCGGAATGTCTGAATTGAATTTATTAAAAGAATACACAAGTGTAATGCTACAGACTTATAAAAATTGTAAAGATATAATAGTGTATTACTATTTATTCTCCAAAAGTGGATTCAAGAGTAGCATTTCAAATTATAACGAGAAAAATGTAAGACTTGTAAGTCTTAAAGACTTTTATTATTAGTAATTTAGTTATGGTGGATGAAAATGCAGAGAATATATGGGAGAGCAATTTAACAAAACATTATCAAACTTTGTAAAAGATTTCGCGTGTAGAAATGAAGTGATAGCAAAGTTTAAAAATAGAAAACCGAAAAGTAAATATATCATATATAAAAAAGGAGAGAGTATGAATGATAATATGATAATATTTAGACCCGAAAAAAATGTAAAAGCTGAAGATACTTATCCAAAAGGATATTTTAATTTGTTTGGTTCGGGAAAGAATTTAGATTTAGTAGAAGTAGATGATATTGATGTAAAACAAGATGGCAATATTGAAAAATGCTGAAGGTGAAGAGATAGACAAAGAGTGGAAGAATTATTGTGTGATTGATGATAGCTCAAAGTTTGCAGCTGCAGTTTATTACCATTATATAAATAAAGAAATACTTAAGGATGAGAAGCAAGAGAACAGGACGGCATATGATATAGACCTTTGGGGGACGAGTTCAACAATGTTTCTATACGAAAATGAATTTACAAATAAGCTAATTAAAACAGATAGGTTTGTAATGTATACATTGGATCAAGTAAAGTCTAAAAATATTTATGGCGACGTTAGTAAAATGTATAAAGAAGTGGATTTACAAGCAGGAGATTTGATTTGCAGAGAAGGTAATGTGGAGTTTTACATCGATAAGAATAATGTTATTGGTTGGCAAAGGGTTCATAATACAAAAAAACTTAATAAAAAGTATAGGTATAATAAGGACGAATTTTATTTCTATAACACTGATGAGTTAGACAAAGGATTTAAATACAATGTTATAATAAGATTTAAAAAGGGGTAAAAAAATATGAATGCTGTCAAAGGAAGAAATGTTATGACTGCTGCTATAATAATACTAATAGTTGTGGTAGTTTTGATTATTTATAAATTTAATAATCTTAATTATAATATAGATAATAAAGTTTTAAATTACAATTTAACTAATAAAAATGATAGGGATGCATATATAGATTATTTGAAGAATTATGTATATCCAGAAAAGTTAAGGAGTTTTGTAAATAATGATTATATAAATTTTGACCAATATACAAATGAGGCAGATGGTAATATCGTTGTTGAACAATTAGAATTTAACGGTTACAAGAGGTTATTTAGTAGCATGTTTGATAAAGATCGAACAAATTTTGATGATTGCCCGGTAACGGAAAAATTTAAAGAAAAATTTAAAACAAATTTATTTGACTATTATAACTTAAGTAAGAGTGAAGACTGCCAGAAAATTTGTTCATTGTATCGCCAAGAAAAGGAGATTAAGGTGGAAGTATTCGGCAATTTTAAAAACACAGAGCCAACATACTGGACCACACAACATTTTAAATATACACTTGATAAAGATGGTAATGTTGATGATGTGACATTTGATTATACTGAATAGGTGTATATGAGTTTTATACATGTATATGCGAGACCATTATTTGGGGAAATGTAAAAATTAGGCTTGTTTTTATTTTGTAAAAAATCTAAACATGTGATTTGAAAAGTTGCATATATATATGTTAATATAATATCGGAGGAAGATGCATATGAGTTTTGATACGATGACAGACGAAGAAATCCATAGAAGAATCCAAAAGGCTGTTGAGATGGAAAGAGAAGGATTGAAAATAATGGGATTCCCACTAATTCAGTGGGATGATGAGTTACAGTGTGTAATTAAATTGATGCCAAATGGTGAAAAGATTAAAATTGAAGAGAAATAATGGATAAGACATTGAAAAAAGAAATAATAGTTTTTGCTGGACCTAATGGATCTGGAAAAAGTACAATAACAGAGTATCTGCAAATTAATGTGGATTATATCAATGCTGATGTCATAAAGAAGGCAATTTCGTGTACTGATTTGGAAGCGGCAATAAAAGCTACAGAGATGAGAGAAAGTTTGCTTGAGGAAAATAAAAGTTTCGCATTTGAAACAGTATTGTCAACCGAAAGGAATCTTAATTTTTTGAAAAAAGCAAAAGATAAAGATTATTTTATAAAGAGTTATTTCATTATGACAAATGATGTGAATATAAATATTAGTAGAATTGAGCAAAGAGTAGCAAAGGGTGGTCATGGTGTTCCGGTTGATAAGATTAGAAGTCGTTTTAAAAAATCAATTGATAATTTGAAGGAATTAATAAAAATTAGCGATGTTTGCAATGTATATGATAATTCTAATACTAATATAAAAAGAATTTTTAAGAAGCGGAAAGATGTAAATTATTATAATGAAACTCATTATTGGAGCAAAGAAAAAATAATGAGGTTGACTGGTGTTGAGGTTATGATAGAGAAGGACCTGAATATATTTAATTAGTAGGAATAAAAGGCACTAAGTGTATAATAATATGCTAAATAAAATTTTATGTAAAAAATTAATCTTTTCTATTTTGGTGATAACAACTTGCTTTTCTTGCACAAAAGAGAAAAGAAGTAAAGTTATAATAAACGAAGTAGCAAAAGATGACTCTCTTATAAATGTCAGTAATAATAACGAAGAGTATAAATATATAATAAATACAAGGACTGGGAAAGTACATACTTATAGTGATGGTATCAATAGAGTAAGTGAGAAATATAAACTTAAGTCAAATGAAAATATAGAAACAATATTGGAAAATGAAAATTACGATATTTGCTTAAATTGCAGAGCAGGGTTAAAACTTAATTTAGATAATTATGTGAAAAGAGTTAATAAGTATGCATATGATGAAGACGACTTATCCAATAGTAAAGTTAATTTAATTATGAATTATATGCGACTATATGAATTTGGCAAACTTGATACAGAAACACAGAAGTTCTTAATTTGTTTGTTTGAAGTAAGCAATTGGTATGTGAACAATGTATACACACAATTAGGCGGGCAGAAAAATATTATAGAAGTAGAGAACATAGCAAAAACTGAAGCAAGTGATTCGGCGTATAAAAAGTGGAGAAATTATCTTGACAGAGAGTACTACAGTAAATATGAACTGAAAAATAATAAGCGAATTTTACCGGCGGTTTATGATAAGGGCATACCAACAGACATGGCAATCTATAGATGTGATTTATTTAAAGATGCTGGCTATGGCAAGGGAGATAACATTTATAGTAAGTCCGGAATGGAAACATTGAAAAATGCTGAAGGCGAAGAGATAGACAAAGAGTGGAAGAATTATTGTGTGATTGATGATAGCTCAAAGTTTGCAGCTGCAGTTTATTATCACTACATAAATAAAGAAATACTTAAGGATGAGAAGCAAGAGAAAAGGACGGCATATGATATAGACCTTTGGGGAACGAGTTCAACAATGTATTTGGATTTAAATAGTTTTACGAAAAAAATACTAAAAGATAAGAAGTTTGAAATAATACCATACGATAAAATAGCGTCTAATGCCCAAAACATTTCACTGTCTAAATTTGAGCCTAAAACTGGAGATTTATTATGCAGAGAAGGGCATGTGGAATTCTTTATTACAAAAGATAAAACTATTTCATGGGGAAGGGTGCACAAAGATTTTTTGATTATTAAAGAATACAAGAGAGAAAAAAGAGGCTTGGTAAGCTCGCATCCTGAAGATAAGAATATGCCAGTTACAACTATTATTAGATTTACGGGAGGAAATTCTAATGAAAAATAAAAATATTAGAGTAATCATATTTGTTGTATTTTTTTTGGCGTTGCTGATTTTAATATGTAAGAAAAATGCAATAAGGTATAGTGTGGATAAAAAAATTACTAGTTATGATCTGGGTAAAGAAAAATATGACTACCTAAATTATTTAAAAAAATACATAACTCCATACAAACTAGTGAATTTTATAGATAATGATTCTATAGCATTTAGTATTTATGATGATAATGCAACAGGGGAAGCAGTTATAAATCAAATGGAATTCGATGGATATAAGTATTTATTTAAATCATTGTTTGATAAAAATCGCATAGACTTTGATGATTGCCCAGTTACTGAAACATTTAAAAAAAGGTTCAATACAAACTTATTTAATTATTTTAATTTGAATGTAAGTGACGATAGTACAGTGAATTGCATGCTTAATTATGAAGACAATAGTGTGGCAGTGGAAGTATATAGCAATTTTAAAAACACAGAGCCAACATACTGGACCACATATCATTTTAAATATACACTTGATAAAGATGGTAATGTTGATGATGTGACATTTGATTATACTGAGTAAGTATATATCGGTTAGGGATAACTTAATGCTGGAATGTAGGAAAGGGATAGCTAATGATGTGGTGCTTATATAAATGATAGTCCAAAAATCGGCATTTTATTAAAAAAGATGGTCTAAAAATCGGCATTTCTAAAAAAAAGATGGTCTAAAAATCGGCATTTTAATTTAAATATGTTGATTTCTAGGCTTTTTTTTGTTATTATAAGAATATGTTAAGAAGGAAGATGATAGAGTACCTTGTAAACTGGAAAAGCACTAAAAACGAGGAGTGTTTGGTTGTAAAAGGTGCTAGACAGGTTGGAAAAACATATATAATTAGAGAGTTTGGCAAGACCTATAAGAATTTTATAGAGATTAATTTTTTGTTGAATAAAAGTGCTAAAACTGCTTTTGCTGGGGATTTGTTAGTTGATGACATCTTAATGAGCTTAAGTGCAAATGTTAAAGATGTAAAGTTTGTTCCAAAAGAAACATTAATATTTTTAGATGAAATTCAAGCTTGTCCAGAGGCGAGAACAGCATTAAAGTCATTTGCAATTGATGGAAGATATGATGTAATTGCTTCAGGATCTTTACTTGGATTAAGTTTTGGGCAAGACACAGAGACAGATAAAGAGATATCGTCTATAGCCGTTGGATATGAAAAAGAAATAGAAATGTTACCGATGGATTTTGAAGAGTTTCTGTGGGCTATAGGGGTGAGTGAAGATGTAATAAATTCTCTTGATAAATATATAGATGGTAATGAAAAAATACCAGATGCAATTAATGATAGTATGAGTGAATATTTGAGGCAGTATATAGTTGTAGGCGGTATGCCTGCTGTTGTAAATAAATTTGTAAGTAGCAAAAATTATAATGAAGTTTACAACGAGCAAAAAAAAATACTGAATGCATATGAAGATGATGTAATGAAACACGCAACCAATACAGAAAAAAGTAAAATCAAACGTTGTTTTAATTCTTTACCAAAGCAACTAGCACAGGAGAATAAAAAGTTTAAGTATTCTGTGGTAGAAAAAAAAGCAACAGCAAAAAAATATCGAAACAGTTTACAATGGTTAAATGATGTTGGGATTATTAATCTATGCTACAATGTTAGCACACCATCATTTCCTCTAAAGGCTTACGAAGACGAAGACTACTTTAAGGCATATATAAACGATACTGGTCTTTTGACGGCGATGTATGAATATGACATGAAGGCAAGTATATTGGAAAAGAAACTTATGGGAGCAATGAAAGGTGGAATATATGAAAATCTGATTGCCAATATGCTATTAAGTAGAAATTACTCATTGCATTTTTATAAACCGAAAGAGAATAATCAGGAAATTGAATTTGTCATTAGCAAAGATTCAAATATTATTCCTGTTGAAGTCAAGTCTAAAAATGGAAAGACTGAATCACTTAACTGTTATATAGAAAGTTTTAATCCAAAACTTACATATAAATTTGTGGATGGAAATGCAGGGAGAGTTGATAATAAGATTACTTTGCCGCATTATATGGCAATGAAACTATAGAGAATAAATGGGAGAGCAATTTAACAAAACATTATCAAACTTTGTAAAAGATTTCGCATGTAGAAATGAAGTGATAGCAAAGTTTAAAAATAAAAAACCGATAAGCGAGATTGTGAAAGAATTGACATTTCCAATTTCTGAGGAATCGGTTGTCGCTATGATAAACTGGAAATTTTTGAGAAAGAGTTGCTTGAAAAGTTGCCGTTAAAGAAGGAGGTGTATTATTGCAAATCAATTATTTAAGCATATGACAACATTTAGACCCGAAAAAAATGTAAAAGCTGAAGATACATATCCAAAAGGTTATTTTGATTTGTTTGGTTCGGGAAAGAATTTAGATTTAGTAGAAGTAGATGATATTGATGTAAAACAAGATGGCAATATTGAAAAATGCTGAAGGCGAAGAGATAGGCAAAGAGTGGAAGAATTATTGTGTGATTGATGATAGCTCAAAGTTTGCAGCTGCAGTTTACTACCATTATATAAATAAAGAGATATTAAAAGATGAGAAGCAAGAGAAAAGGACGGCATATGATATAGACCTTTGGGGAACGAGTTCAACCACATTGGCAGAAAAGAGTGAAGTGCACAAAACTTATGCAATTAGTAAAAAGGTTTATAAAAACGAGAACAATTTCTATGGTGAGATAAGCCAAGGAAAAGAACAACCATATTCAGCAATTATTCGTTTTATAGGAGGCGGCGATGATAAAAAATAGAAAAATAGTATTGAGTATTATTGTTTTGTTTATTCTTGCATTAGTATTTTTTGTATATAAAAAAAATAACAAATATAATATTAATGCTAAAATCAGAGAATATGATTTAACTAAAGAAAAAGATCAATACTTAAATTATTTAAAAAAATTCATTAAACCTGTTAAGTTGCAAAACTTTATTAATAATGGATATATAAATTTAAGTCTTTATACTAATGAAGCAAGTGGGAATGATGTTATGGCAGAACTATATTTTGAGGGATATGAGAACTTAATGACACATTTGTTTGACAAAAAGGTGGAAGAATTCTCAGATTGTCCAGTTACTGAAAGATTTAAGAGCAAATTCAAAACAAATCTGTTTAGTAATTTTAATATACAAGAAAGTGAAGATTGTGAAGTTAATTGTATGTTAAACTTTGAAGACAATAGTGTGACAGTGGAAGTATATGGCAATTTTAAAAACACTGAGCCAACATACTGGACCACACATCATTTTAAATATACACTTGATAAAGATGGTAATGTTGATGATGTGACATTTGACTATACTGAGTAAGTATATATGGGTTTAGTAAATCGAAAAAGATATCAGATAGTGTTAATTAAAGAGTGGAATATAACCGTATAAAATAATTGGGGTTAATTCCGTAGATTTAAAAAATCAGCAGCTGATATACACGTCGGTTTACAAATTCCCGATTCAAGAAAATCTTTATCACCAGTTAGTATATAGTCAGCATTTGCTTTGATTGCAGCTCTTAGTATCGGCATATCTTTTGTATCTCTTATAAAAGTTTCTTTATTGAGTTTAAGTGCAGGCGTTTTTATGATAGTTATATTGCTGATGAAAACACTTAGAAAATCTTCTAAATCTTTAATATGTGTATCAAATTTTTCATTAAATTTGGATATAAGCTCCTCAATAACATAATCACTTGTTATTGGTTCAAAAGGATACGTTAAAGCTTTTGTAAAAGCAAGCGAAGATTTACTATTTGGAAATAGAATTGCTGATATAAATATATTTGTATCAATAAATATTTTCATCATTTTGATTTACGAGATTTAGAAATCCAATTATTGATATCATTTTCGTTAAATAAACCGGCTTTTTTTGCTTTTCCCTTCATTTGTTTTTGGATTTTTTTTAATGCATAGGTAACAGAATTAATTATTTTAATATCATCGCCATCCATAACAAACATTACACGATCGCCGGATTCAACTCCAAGCACTTCGCGTATATTTTTTGGGATAGTAACTTGACCTTTAGACATTACTTTAGCATCGCATGTTAATTGTGCACTATTCATAATTATTCTCCTTGGTAGGGAAGTAGGGTTTCCCTACCACTAATATATCAAAATTAATTAAAAAAGTCAATAAAATGGCGAGGGGAATTGATACTACTAAAAAATATTTTTGTGAGTAAAATTGCACACTTAGGTGTTATTATTGATAAAACAGTAATTATTATATACAATAATATTGTAATATAGATATATGAAATATAGCTTTATAAAAAATATAAAGAGGTGTGTATGATGTCAACAGTTGATAATGTCTATATTTCTTCGTTGGTGAAATATAATGGTTAAGGAATTGAAAATAGAATAAATTGATTAATTTAAAAAGAGTTATGTTCAAAAATATGATGTGGTGCTTAGGCATCACATTTTTTATTGCTTTTTAAAGGTTGGTGTGGCATAATTGTAGTTGCGAAACGAATTAAATATATAAGGGAATGATTATATCCCAACGAGTGCATTTTTACATATGGTAAAAATGCGAACTTTTGTTATATTTCGTTGGGAGTATAATTCGTTTCGCAGACCAAAAGTTCGCTTTTTCGCTCGTGGATTTTATGGTCTGCGAGCTTTTTATTTTGGGCGGAAAATAAATTATTGGAGGCTTTTATGCCAAGAAAAAACTTATCTAATGCTCAAAAAGATAAAAAATATGAGTTTTATACACAGTATGAAGATATACAAAATGAGTTAAATCATTACGAAGATAAGTTTCAAAATAAAACTGTACTATGTAATTGTGATGATCCGTTTGAATCAAACTTTTTTAGATTTTTTGTGAAAAACTTCAACTATTTAGGATTAAAACGATTGATTTGCACTTGCTATAAGGGTAGTTCAGTTGCATTTACAATATTTGACTATCTGAAAGATGATAATGAGGAGCCACTTGAGAAATCAAATGGTTATGTAATCGATATTAATGAAGTGCCAATGAAAAACGGGAGAGGTGTGTCGGATGATGATATAAACAAATTGTTATTGTCTAAAAAAAGAGGAGTGAAGAAGCTAAAAGGAGATGGAGACTTTAGATCTGCTGAATGCATAGAATATTTAAAGCAAGCTGATATCGTTGTGACAAATCCTCCGTTTGGGCTATTTAGGGAATATGTTGCACAATTGATAGAGTTTAATAAAAAATTTATAATCATAGGTCATCAAAATGCAATTTCTTATAAAGAGATATTTAAATTGATTAAAGAAAATAAAATATGGCTTGGATATGGGTTTAAAGGCGGGGCAGGATTTTTTTATAGTCCATATGAAGATGTAGCAAAAGCAACTCATCATAAAGAAGGGTTGATAAGAGTATCAGGAGTGAATTGGTTTACAAATGTCGATATTAAAAAAAGACACGAGGATTTACTATTATATAAAACATATAATGAAGAAGAGTATCCCAAATATGATAACTATGATGCTATAAATGTTGACAAAACAGAGCTAATACCTAAAGATTATGATGGAGTGATGGGGGTTCCAATAACCTTTATGGATAAATACAATCCAGAGCAATTTGAGATAGTGGCACTTGGCATCGTAGGAAGTTGTGATTTTACTTGCGAAAAGAAAATGGAAATATTAAATAACGGAAAACCTACTGGTAAATATACAATAAATGCTAAAGGAACATTATATAGAAAACATAATAAGAATGATATAAAACCACCAGCATTTAAGGATTGTGAAACTGGAGAATTATATCAGAGCATTTACGCACGAATTTTAGTAAAAAAAATTATATAAGAAAGCCCGCTTGCAACGTTACGAGAGAATGAGAGGGTATAACAATAATTTTGAAAAGACTATAGTTATTATTTAATTAATATAGATATGAGGGCTCGTGCAACTCGCCTATACAAAAAACCGGGCTCGAGCAACTCGCCCATACAAAGGAAGGAGTATTTATGAAGATTACATTGAAACCAATTAAAATTAAGGATGTAGCAGTTGGATATACTGATAATGGTGATGATGGTGTGTTCGCTTATGATGGAAAACTTACCATTAGACCGCCTTACCAAAGAGAATTTGTTTATGATTTAAATGAAGAAAAAGCAGTTATTGATACTGTTATAAATGGGTTTCCGCTCAATATAATGTATTGGGTTAAGAATGGTGAAAATAGTTTTGAAATATTAGACGGGCAGCAGAGAACATTATCTGTTCTTCATTTTTTAGACCACAAATTTGCAATAGATTATAATGGTCATCAAGTGTATGTGGATAGCTTGACGGATGATATATATAATAAAATCATGGAATATGAGTTTATGATATATGAATGCGAAGGCACTGATAGTGAAAAATTATCGTGGTTTAAAATTGTCAATGTTGCAGGGAAAGAGTTATCTGAACAGGAACTTAGAAATAGTGCATATACAGGTCCTTGGCTCATAGATGCAAAAAAACATTTTTCAAAAAGAAATTGTGTAGCTAAGAATCTTTCAAGTAATTATATTAAAGGAGATCCCAATAGACAAGAACTATTAGAAAAAGCATTAAAGGGAATTTGTGAATATCAAGGCATTAAAGGTGACAATGCTATAGAAGAATATATGGCTAAACATAAAAGTGATAATGATGCAAATGAATTGTGGCAATATTTTCAAGATGTCATTAGTTGGGTCAATAAAATATTTGAGAATTACAGTAGAGAAATGTTTGGCTTAGATTGGTGCCACCTGTATAATGTATATCATAATAATACATATAATTCAAAAAACATTGAAGAAGAATTAAAAAAGATTTTTTTAAATGAAAATGATGAATTTGTAAGTTTTAAAGGTGTATATGAATATGTTCTTTGTAAAGAATTTGATCCATTTGCAGAGAGGCTTTTAAATATAAGAGAATTTAGTAAAAAAAATAAAGTTATGGCATATGAGAAACAAGGCGGTAATTGTGCAATCTGTAAAAAACATTTTGATATGGACGAGATGGAAGCTGACCATATAATTCCTTGGTCAAAAGGAGGACTTACAAATTGCGAAAATTGTCAAATGCTTTGCCAAAGTTGTAATAGGCATAAATCAAATAAGTAAATTGCTATTATAGTCTAAAAAAACAGCATTTCTATTTAAAAATGTTGATTATTAGGCTTTTTTATTGCTTGAATCTATTTATAGTTTATAATTATTGACAATAACCATAAAATAGTTTAATATTATAGACAAATATGTTTTAAAGAGTAAAAAGGGTAGCAAAATGGGCAAAAAATCAGTGGTAATAATGCCAGATACTATGAAAATACTTAGTATTTTGGGTGAGCAACTTCAATTTGCAAGACTTCGAAGAGGCTTGTCTATTAAGCTTGTATCTGAAAGGGCTGGAATAAGCCGTGCTACTTTGTGGCAAGTTGAGAAGGGCTCACCAAATGTTGCTATGGGCATATATGCAGCAGTTCTTCATGCTTTAAATGGTATGGACAAGGATTTGCTTTTAGTTGCTAAAGATGACGAACTGGGGCGGACGCTTCAAGATTTAAAACTTAAGAGGAGAACTAGAAATGCAAAATGACAAAGAAATTTATGTTTACTTTAGTGCTGATAGAAATGACATTTTGATGGGTAAACTTTATATAGAAAATCTCCGTGGCAAAGAAATATATTCATTTGAATATGATGAAAAATATTTGAGCAATGAGAAAAACAATATTTACATTGACCCTGAAATAAAATTTTATTCAGGTAGGCAATGGAAGACAAATAATCTAGTGAATAGTGCATTCGGGATTTTTTTAGATAGTGCTCCTGATAGGTGGGGCAGACTTTTACTTAAGCGAAAAGAAAATGAAACTGCAAAGTCAGAAAAAAGAAATCCGAAAACTTTATATGACAGCGATTATTTACTCGGAGTATCAGATTTCACACGAATGGGAGCAATTAGATTTAAGAAAGAATTGGGTGGTGAGTTTGTAGACAATAGTGACAACTTAGTTCCTCCAATAGCAAGACTTAGAGAATTAGAAAGTGCATCACTTGCATTTGAAAATGAAGAAGTAAAAGAAAAATATGAAATACTTTTATCTCCTGGCAGCAGTCTTGGTGGTGCAAGACCTAAAGCAAATGTTGTTGACGAAAATGGTAATATTTATATAGCAAAGTTTCCATCAAATAATGACGAGTATGACATGGGCAAGCTTGAAAAGAAAGTATATGATTTAGCAAAACTTTGTGGACTAAATGTAGTTGAAAGTAAACTATATTCTTTTTCTAAATATGGTTCTACATTTTTAGTTAAGAGATTTGATAGAGAAAAAGATAAAAGAATTCATTTTGAATCAGCTATGACGCTGCTTGGAAAAAATGACGGAGATGATAATACAAGTTACTTAGAGATAGCATCATTTATTAAATCATTTGGGATAGATGTAAAGAAAAATCTGCTTGAACTATTTAAGAGGGTTGCATTTAATATATTAGTCAAGAATACAGATGACCATTTAAGAAATCACGGTTTTTTGCTAAAAGAAGGCAAGTGGGTTTTGTCACCACTCTATGATGTCAATTATAATAAAAATGGTAAGTACTTGCATTTGCTAATAAATGAAAATGATTCGGATTTAGACACTGACATTTTAATTGATACTGCAAAATACTACGAATTGTCAAAAGATGATGGAAATAAAATTGTCAAAGATTTTAAGTCAATAATTGCTGATAGCAAAATCGTGTGAAAATGATGATATATTTTAGTGTAAAAAGTATTATAAAATTAAGTGATTTTAGGCAAAAAATATGATAATATTAAATAATGATTTTAAAGGTTAAAGGGAAGTTATGATATCAAACATCGACGAAGTAGTAAAAATAATTAAAGAGTCGGACAACATTGTGTTTTTTGGTGGTGCAGGAGTGTCAACCGAGTCAGGAATTCCTGACTTTCGTTCGGTTGATGGTCTCTACAATCAGAAGTATAAATATCCACCTGAGACTATTTTGAGCCACACTTTTTTCATGCAAAAACCAGAAGAGTTTTACCGTTTTTATAAAGACAAATGTCTTGAACCTATGCTTAAAGCAGAACCAAATAATGTTCATCTTGCACTTGCCAAACTTGAAAATGATGGAAAATTAAAAGCAATAGTAACTCAAAATATAGATGATCTTCACCATAGAGCTGGAAGTAAAAATATTTACGAATTACATGGTACTTCATTTAAAAACCACTGTATGGAGTGTGGTAAGAGTTATACAATAGAAGATATTTTAAAAACTGATGGTGTGCCACATTGTGACTGCGGCGGAATAATAAAACCAGATGTAGTATTATATGAAGAAGGACTTGACCAAGACACTATAACAAAAAGTATAGAAGCTATACGAAATGCAGATGTGTTGATAGTTTCTGGTACGACATTGATTGTCCAACCGGCAGCATCATTTATAAATTATTATCAAGGAAATAAAATGATTTTGATTAATTTATCTAATGTGTCAAACGAAGATAAAATAGATTATGTAATTCATTGTAAAGCGGGAGAAGTGTTTAGTAAACTTTTATAATAAGATGGAAAAAATAGTTGTTATAGGGGCAGGGCCTGCGGGACTTACTGCAGCATATGAACTGCTCACACGAGATAAAAATAAATATGAAGTCATTGTGTTAGAAGAGACAAACTGCATAGGAGGCATATCTAAAACTGTGAACTATAAAGGAAACAGGATGGATATGGGTGGACATAGATTCTTTTCTAAATCTAAAAAAGTAAATGACTGGTGGGACAGTTTTTTACCTACACAGGGTAAAAAGTCTTATGATGACATAATATTAAATCGTGATGCAAATGTTGTTGAAGGCGGTCCGGATCCAGAAAACGTTGATGATGTAATGCTTCTAAGACACAGAGTATCAAGAATTTTATTTTCTGGTAAGTTTTACGATTATCCTATTTCACTAAAACTTGAGACATTTACTAACATGGGATTGTTAAATACGATAAAATGCGGACTATCTTATATAACAAGCTTAATTAGAAAATTGCCAGAAGATAACTTAGAAAACTTTTATATAAATCGATTTGGTAGAAAATTATATGAAATGTTTTTTGAATACTACACATATAATTTGTGGGGAAGACATCCAAAAGATATAGATGCATCTTGGGGAGCACAAAGAGTAAAAGGCATATCAATAATTGCCATTATAAAAAATGTGCTTTCAAAAATATTTACTCCTAAAAATAGACATATAGAGACGTCCCTTATAGAAGAGTTTAAATATCCAAAACTTGGTCCTGGTGAGTTATGGGAAGTGGTCGAAAGAAAAATTGAAACTCTCGGTGGAAAAGTTTTGATGGAATCAAAAGTTATAGGCTTAAATAAAAGAGATGATAAAATTTTAAGTGTTACATACATTGATAAAAATGGGAAAGAAGAAGTTATTAATGAGGTATTTTCTGTAATTTCATCAATGCCAATAAAAGATTTAATTCTAGATATTGATGATACACCAAGTGATATAAAAGATATAGCAAAAAATTTACCATATAGAGACTATATAACAGTTGGCATTCTTTTAAATAAAATTAATTTAAAAAACAAAACCAAAATAAAAACGATTGGTAATATAATTCCAGATAACTGGATTTATGTACAAGATAGAAATGTAAAACTTGGACGAATGCAAATATATAACAACTGGTCTCCTTATATGATAAAAGATATTGAAAACACTATTTGGATTGGTCTTGAGTATTTTGTAAATGAAAATGACGAATATTGGAATATGAGTGAAGAAACATTTACAAAATTTGCAATAAGTGAAATGATAAAACTAAAATTAATAGATGATGATAAAGCGGTGCTTGACTCGCATGTTGAGAAAGTTAAAAAAGCATATCCAGCATATTTTGACTCATACGATAAAATAGATGAAGTTATAAATTATGTAAATAAAATAGACAATTTATACTGTGTGGGAAGAAACGGACAGCATAGGTATAACAATATTGACCACTCTATGATTACATCATTTGAAGCAGTGAAATGCATAATAACAAATGATAAAGATAAGTCAAAAATCTGGAATGTAAACACAGAGAGTGAGTATCATGAATCTAAATAATTATAATTTGTTGACTAATGTGATATAATAATAATTTAGCTAAAAAATTGATTAAAAGGATGATTATATGAATATTGCGATTTTAGGTTTTGGGACTGTTGGAAAAGGTGTATATGATATTATAGAAAAAAATGGCATTGATTATATCAAAGTTTCAAAGATTTTAAAAAGAAAAAATTCAAAACTTGATATGGATATAATGACTGATGATTTTGAAACTATTTTAAATGATGAATCAATTGACACGATAGTTGAATGCATGGGTGGGAATGACCCTGCATATGATTATGTGTCTCGTGCTATAAAAATGAAGAAAAATGTAGTTACATCCAACAAACTTTTGGTTGCAACTCATTATGATGAATTAATGAAGCTTTCAGATGAAAATGATGTCTATTTTTTGTTTGAAGCATCAGTTGGTGGTGGCATACCATGGATAGAAAATTTATCAAGGGTTTCATTCGTTGATGATGTCACAGGGTTTAAAGCAATATTTAACGGAACTACAAATTACATACTTGATAAGATGACTAATGGCTATGTGGATTTTGATGTAGCATTAAAGGAGACACAAGATAAGGGATTTGCAGAACAAGACCCATCAAGTGATATAGATGGAGATGATTTACTTTATAAAACTATAATATCTGCAAATGTTGCAACACGAAAATCATATTCACTTGACAATGTTTTAAAGTTTGGAATTAGATATCTTACAAAAGAAGATATGGCTTATTTTAAGAAGAACCATATGGTTTTAAAACTAATCACTACTTTTGATAGAGAGAAGAATTTAATTTTAGTTATGCCTGAATTATTTGATAACAAAGCATATATTGCAAATGTAGGATCGAATTTTAACTATGTAGAATTATATTGTAGAACAGAAGGACGATTAGTGTTTATAGGACCAGGAGCTGGAAGTCTTCCAACAGCTCATTCAGTAGTGCAGGATTTGATTCGTATAGACCAAAAAGCAGTTGTTCCAATATATACTACAGAAAAAATAGTTGTTGATTATAAAGATTTTGAAGAAAAATTTTATGTGAGATACAACGATGATGAAGTGAAGATTGTAGATGGCATGACTATTTCAGAACTAAAAAAAGCTAATTTCAAATTTATAGCAAAAATTAATTCATAAACATTAAAAAATTACAGGAGATAATATGATAAAAGTTGTTAAGTTTGGCGGTTCGTCTGTAGCAAATGCCGAGCAATTTAAAAAAGTAAAAAACATAGTAACTGCAGAGAATGCAAGAAAATTTATAGTGACATCAGCTTGTGGAAAAGAAGGAAAAGAAGACTATAAAGTAACAGACCTTCTATACATAACACATACACATGTAAAGTATAAAGTTTCTGTAGATGATATTTTTTCTTTGATAGAAAAGAAGTATTATAGTATAAAAGAGACACTCGGTTTAAAGGTAGATTTAGATAAAGAGTTTAAAAAAATAAAAGATGATATTGCAGTAGATAATGACACAGATTATCTTGTATCTCGTGGTGAATATCTTACTGCGATTATGCTTGCAGAGTATTTAGATGCAGATTTTGTTGATGCTAAAGATATTTTCATATTTAATTATGACCAAACTATAAATATGGAAAAAACTGGTGAGCAATTAAAAAAAGTCTTATCGACAGATAAAAAGATAGTTTTTCCGGGATTTTATGGGTCAATGCCTGATGGTAAAGTGAAGGTAATGAGTAGGGGTGGATCAGATATAACTGGTTCTATACTCGCAAATTTATTAAATGCTGACCTTTATGAAAACTGGACCGATGTATCAGGAATTCTAGTTTGTGACCCAAGGATAGTTAAGGACCCTCGCCGTATAAATTACATTTCGTATAATGAATTAAGAGAAATGAGTTACATGGGTGCGAATGTATTACATGACGAAGCAGTATTTCCAGTAAAGATCAAAAACATACCTATAAATATCAAAAATACAAATGAACCAAGTAATGATGGCACGATGATACTACATTCCTGCGAAGAAATAGATGCAGAGATAAAACCTTATCCAATTACTGGCATTACAGGAAAGAAAGATTTTTCGGTCATCACTTGTATAAAAAGTCATATATCAAGCGAAGTAGGTTTTTTAAGAAAAGTTTTATCTATATTTGAAAAGTATGATATAAGTATAGAATCGTGTCCTACAAGTATAGATAGTGTAAGCATAGTTGTTGAAACAAAAAAAATTAAAAAATGTATGTATGAAGTTTTGAAGGAACTAGAAGAAGAATTAAAATGTGATGACATACACATAGATGAAAATATAGCACTTATTGCCGTAGTAGGAAGAGCAATGGCAAATAAAAAAGGTATGTCGGGTCAGATATTTGCAGAACTTGGTGCTAATGATATAAATATTAAGATTATTTCACAAGGCTCAGATGAGATATGTATTATAGTAGGTGTAGATACTAGTGACTTTGAGAAAGCAATACAATGTATATATAAAAAATTTATAGTATAGGCTAAAAAGGAGTAAAAAATGAAAGTAGCAATATTAGGTGCAACTGGTGCTGTAGGTATGCAAATGATAAAGTGCATAGAAGAAAGAAAAATTGACTGTGAATTGAAACTTCTTGCATCAAAAAACTCAGCAGGTAAAAAAGTAAAGGTCAAAATTAATGGTGTAGAAAAAGAGATATTGATAGAAGAGACAACTAATGATTCATTTAATGGAATGGATTATGTGTTAGGAGCTGTTGAAGCAGAATATGCTAAAGAGTATGCCCCACACATAGTAAAGGCAGGAGCAGTATTTATTGATAATTCCTCAGCTTTTAGAATGGATAAAGAAGTTCCACTAGTAGTGCCAGAAATTAATGCAGAAGATGCAAAAAACAATAAAGGAATAATATCAAATCCTAATTGTTCAACTATAATTACTGATATGGCTGTATATGCCATAAATAAAAAATCAAAGATTAAGAGTATGATAGCATCAACCTATCAGGCAGTTAGTGGCGCTGGTGTAGGCGGTATGAAGGCTCTTGATGGTCAAGTTGAATATCTTGCAAAAAATAGTGACATACCAAATCATAGAGTTCCAGAATTAATGAAAGATGAAGGAACTAAAAACGATACTGATATAGCAGTTATATCAAAAACATTTAAGTACCAAATCGCATACAATTTAATACCTTGCATAGGGTCATTTACAGATAATGAATTTACAACAGAAGAAATGAAGATGCAAAATGAATCTCGTAAAATCATGCATTTACCTGAATTAAAAGTTACTTGCACTTGTGTAAGAGTGCCAGTTATGAGATCACATAGCATATCTGTAACACTTGATTTAGAAAAAAAACTAAGTGTTGAAGAGGTGAAAAAAATAATATCAGAAACAAAGGGTGTAATGCTTGTTGATGATAAAGAAAATCACTTATACCCAATGCCGTTAAATACAACTGATAAGGACATAGTTGAAGTTGGAAGAATAAGAGAGGACTTGGTGTTTGAAAATGGAATTACTCTTTGGTGTTGTGGAGACCAGATAAGAAAAGGTGCTGCAACAAATGCAGTTCAAATACTTGAATTATTTATATAGAGGGGTCATATGGTTAGCGATATTTTTGAATTAATTGAAAAAGAGAAAAAAAGACAAGAAGAAAATGTTGAGTTGATAGCTAGTGAAAATTTTGTAAGTGAAAATGTTTTAAAAGCGGCAGGCTCAATATTAACAAACAAATATAGTGAAGGCTATCCTGCAAAAAGAGCAAGTGGTAATCAAGGTAGATACTATGGCGGATGCCAAGTAGTAGATGAGATAGAAGAAAAATGCTGTGAATTGTGGAAAAAAGTATTTAATACTGATTATCATGTAAACGTTCAACCCCATTGTGGCAGCACTGCAAATTTTGCAGCATACTTTTCAGTATTAAATGCTGGAGATACCATACTATCTATGTCGCTTAATAATGGTGCACATCTTACACATGGAAGTCCAGTTAGTTTTTCTGGAAAGCTTTTTAATATGGTGTTTTATGATGTAGATGAAAATGGTTTTATTGATATGGAAGATGTAAGGAGTAAAGCCAAGCAGTATAAACCTAAATTAATTTTAGCAGGAGCATCTGCATATAGTAGAACAATACATTTTGATAAGTTTTATGAAATAGCAAAAGAGATTGGTGCATATTTTATGGTTGACATGGCTCATATAGCTGGGCTTGTTGCAGCAGGTGAACATGAAAGTCCATTTGGTTATGCAGATTTAATAACAACTACAACTCATAAAACTTTAAGAGGTCCAAGAGGTGGCATGATATTTTGTAAGCCTGAACTTGCAAAAAAAGTTGATAGTGCAATATTTCCATTTGCCCAAGGCGGACCTTTACAGCATATAATTGCAGCAAAGGCAATTGCAGCAGAAGAGTGTTTGCTTCCTTCATATAAAGAATATATTCACCAAGTTGTTTTAAATAGTAAGGCAATGTGTGAAGAATTTAAGAAGATGGGTTATAGAATAGTTACAGGTGGAACTGATAATCATTTGTTTTTAGTTGACTTAACTCATAAGGGAATAACAGGTATGGAGTGTCAAGAAATGTTAGACACACATCATATAACACTCAACAAAAACTGCATCCCAAATGAAACAAGAAGTCCTAAAGTAGCAAGTGGTGTAAGAATAGGAACAGCTGCGATGACCACAAGAGGGTATAAGGAAAAAGAATTTATAGAAGTTGCTCACAGGATTGATTCCTACATTGATGAATA
Source organism: Isotricha prostoma (assembly GCA_023807205.1). NCBI lineage: Eukaryota > Ciliophora > Litostomatea > Vestibuliferida > Isotrichidae > Isotricha > Isotricha prostoma. Next base: position 82,208 of record JAJMZS010002940.1, on the reverse strand, counting down.
TATGAATAATAAAAAATAACTATGAGGGTTTAAAATGAAACACGTTGACATATGAACTGATGGAGCATCAAGAGGCAATCCAGGAGTTGGTGCTTATGGAGTAGTACTTAAATATAGTGTTGGTGATAAGATACATAGAAAAGAATTAAAAAAAGCATTTGAAAATACAACAAATAACAGGATGGAAGTGCTTGGTGCTATTATGGCACTTAAAGAACTGAAGGAACCTTGTGAAGTAACATTAACTTCTGACTCAAAGTATCTTGTAAGTGCATTTAATGAGAAATGGATAGAGAAATGGATTAAAACTGATTTTAGAAGAGGGAAATCAGATGAAGTAAAGAATATTGATTTGTGGGAAGAATTGATAGAACTTACAAAAAAGCATAATGTCACATTTGAGTGGGTTAAGGGGCATGCAGATAATGAAGAAAATGAAAAATGCGACAAACTAGCAAATGAAGCAATGGATGAATTTCTTAAATAAATGTAGGCTAATATTATTGTTTATACCGCATATATATGATAAAATGGTTACAGGAGTGCAAAACATAGGGGAATTACCTGTGTATTTGCTAAAAATGGAGTGTTACAAGCGATATTACCATAAAATTTAATTTTAGTGAAATAATGGGGAAAAAGAGTGAATATGGAATTGTATGGTGTATCAAAAGACCAGATTTTCCTTTTTAATAATGGTAAAGATTATGAATCTTACAACATTTTTGGTGCTCATTTAGTAAGACATGAAGGCAAAAATGGTGTAAGATTTTTAGTTTACGCGCCAAATGCAGTAGCGATACATGTAGTTGGAAGTTTCAACAACTGGCAAAAACTAGATGACTTTGAGATGAAAAAAATTGATGACACTGGTTGTTGGATTTTATTTGTAGAAAGTGTAAAAGAAAACGACATATATAAATACTTAATTACAACAAAAGAGTATAAAGACATATATAAGGCGGACCCATATGCATTTTTTGCTGAAGTAAGACCAAATACTGCATCAAAAATTTTTGACATAGAAGGGTTTAAGTGGAGCGATAAGAAGTTTATAAGTGAGCGAAATAAAAATTTACATTTTCAGAAGCCAAAGAATATTTATGAACTTCATTTAGGGTCATTTATGCAACACAACACTGGAATCTGGAGAGATAGACCTGATGATGTGCCAGTTGAAGATTTTTTCACTTATATAGAATTAGCAAAATCGTTAGTTGACTATGTCAAAGAAATGGGTTACACACATATAGAAATTATGCCTTTAAATGAGCATCCTTATGATGGTTCATGGGGATATCAGGACACAGGCTACTTTGCAATCACATCAAGATACGGAAACCCTAAAGACTTTATGTATTTTGTAAACGAGTGCCATAAAAATAATATTTCAATTATTCTTGATTGGGTACCAGGACATTTCTGTATGGATGAGCACGGTCTTAGATTCTTTGATGGTGACAGGGTTTATGATGGAAAAGAGCATAAGCACTGGGGAACAATGACATTTAATTACTGCAAGAAAGAAGTTTTATCATTTTTAAATTCATCTGCAATTTTTCTTTTAGATAAATATCATATAGATGGCATTAGATTTGATGGTGTATCAAGTATGCTATATCTAAATTATGGTGTTGATAATCCAGCTGAGCGAGTCTTCAACAAATATGGTGACGAAGGAAATCTTGAAGCAATTTCATTTATTCAAAATTTAAATAAAATAATTGGCGAGAAGTATAAGGGTGTAATAACTATCGCTGAAGAGTCAACTGCATGGCCAAATGTCACTAAGCCTGTTGAGATAGGCGGACTTGGTTTCCATTATAAATGGGACATGGGATGGATGCACGATACTTTAAATTACTTAAAATCTGACTTCCCATATAGAGAGCAGAATCACAATATGCTGACATTTTCAATGTCATATGCTGAGGCTGAGAACTATGTGCTTTCTCTGAGTCACGATGAAGTAGTGCACGGCAAGGCTTCTATAATTAATAAGATGCCAGGCGACTATGATGAGAAGTTTGCACAGATAAAAACTTTACTTGTATATCAGCTCACTAGAACTGGTGCAGCACTTAACTTCATGGGAAATGAGTTGCCTGAGTTTATAGAGTGGAGATATTATGAGGGTCTTGAATGGTTCTTGCTTGATATAGATAAACATAGAAAACATCATGAGTTCGTAAAGATGATGAACCACCTATACATTGAAGAAAAATCTTTTTATGAAAAAGATATGAATGTGTGGGAAGGATTTGACTGGATAGATGCTGGAAATTCAAAACAACATATATTTATTTATGAGAGATGCGCACTTGACCCAGATGACAGATGTATAGTCATACTTAATTTTGGAAAAGACGAGATAGAAAACTTTAAACTAGGCGTAAATTTGCCTGGAAAATATCAAGAGATTGTTAATTCAAATGACTTAAAGTGGGGTGGGACAGGAACTTTTATAAATGATAAAGTGATAGAAAGTAAGTGTGTGTATGAGGGTGAAGAAGTTCACGGCAGAGAAAACTATATAGAAGTAAAGATTCCAAAGCTGTCTGCGGTGATTCTTAAGTTGAAAAAATAGGTTAAAAAAAAGAATGGGATGTAAAATATAACATAGATACTGACTTTCAACTTGATTATCTAGAATTTTTAGTGGTGTAAAAACAGGGGCGAGTTTTACGAGCCCATAAATATTAGTTAAGGGGTATAAACCAATGGATTTAACTAAAAAAAGTTTTGTTGATGATTTCAAAGAATATGCTAAAAGAGTAAATGGAAACGAAGTTGACATGCTTTCAAATAGAGAAGCATATGAAGTTCTTTGTCATATGATAGTGTCACTTGCTAAATCAAAAAGGTCAGAAAATGTAAAAGAGACATTTGCAAAAAAAGAAAAAGAGATTTACTATTTTTCTATGGAGTTTTTAATTGGAAGACTTCTTAAAGAATATCTAGTTAATCTTGGCATTTTAGATACAGTTCGTTCTGGTATGAGCAAACTTGGTTTTGACCTTGATAAGATATTTGAAGAAGAAGCTGACCCTGGTCTTGGAAATGGTGGACTTGGTAGGCTTGCTGCTTGCTTTATGGATTCGCTTGCATCACTTGGTATAAATGCTATGGGTATGGGGCTTAGATATCGCTTTGGATTATTTAGGCAAAAAATAGTTGATGGTGAGCAGATAGAATTACCAGATAACTGGCTACTTAATGCTTATCCATTTGAAGATAGAAGAAATGACAGAGTACAGATGGTTAAACTTGGTGGAGTGGTTGATAGAGAGTGGGTTGATGGAAATTTTAAATTTACATATAGAGATTATAGAGAGGTTCGCGCAATTCCATATGACATACCAATAGTTGGTTATGGATTAAACCATGTAAATACACTTAGACTTTGGTATGCAAGTCCAAAAGATGAAAAATTTGATTTGGATGCATTTAATAATGGTGATTATTCTTCTGCTGTAAAATATAGAAATGAGATTGAAGCAATAACCACTATACTTTATCCAGATGATAGAAATGCGGTTGGAAAAAGGCTTAGACTTGAGCAAGAGTATTTACTTGTATCTGCAGGCATACAGGATATAGTCAGAAGATTTATAAAAGGATATGGTACAAATAATTTTGAATTATTCCCAACAAAAGTTGCGATACATATTAATGATACTCATCCTACAATGTGTATACCAGAACTCATTCGAATACTTATTGATGACCACGGACTTAGCTGGGATTTAGCATATGACATAACGGTTAAAACCATAGCATATACAAATCATACTGTAATGCCAGAAGCACTTGAGAAATGGCCAATTGACCTTATGATTAAGACAGTGCCAAGAATTTACATGATTATTGATGAGATAAACAGAAGATTTTTTGAAAAGCTTGACAATGAAGCTGGTTATCAAGTGCCAAGGACAGAAAAAAATTCAATACTTTACGAAGGCATGGTTAATATGCCAGTATTATCAGTCATATGTAGTCACCATGTAAATGGTGTTGCAGCAATTCACTCAGAAATAATTAAAAAAGAAACACTTCACGAGTTATATAAACTTATGCCAGAAAAGTTTTGCAATAAGACTAATGGTGTAAGTCACAGAAGATTTTTACTTTCTGCAAATGAGAACCTTACCAATTTACTTATTGATACCATAGGAAAAGGATTTTTAAAAGATGTATCAAAACTCGAAAAGTTTTTAGATTATAAAAATGATAAAAATGTATTAAGTAAATTATCTGAGATTAAAAGAAATAACAAAATCGCACTTGCAAATTATATTAAAGAACATAATGGCATAGATGTTGACCCTGATTCAATTTTTGATGTGCAGGTAAAACGAATTCATGCATATAAGAGACAGTTGCTATTTATGTTTAAGATACTTAATACATATAATGGCATAAAAAATGGTACATTGAAAGATGTTTATCCTCAGACATTCATTATGTCGGGTAAGGCAGCAGGAAGTTATCTGTTTGCTAAAAAAACTATAAAACTTTTTAATACTATTGCAGATTTAGTTAACAATGACCCTGATGTAAATAAAATTTTGAAAGTTGCATTTATAGAAAATTTCTGTGTGACAAGCGGTGAAATAATTTATCCTGCAGCAGACATAAGTGAGCAGATTTCACTCGCGGGTAAAGAAGCATCCGGAACTGGGAATATGAAATTTATGTTTAATGGTGCAGTCACACTTGGAACTATGGATGGAGCAAATGTCGAAATTCATAATCTTGTAGGGGATGACAACATTAAAATATTTGGGCTTAGAGAAGATGACGTTATAAAAGTTAGACAAGCTGGCTATAATCCTTCAAAAATTGCTGATGATGATGTGAGAATATCAATGATAAGAAATCAGTTGTTAAGCAAACTCACAAAAGATAATAAAGTAGATTTCTTTGATATATATGATGAGTTATTTAAGTATGGCGACCAATATATGGTTGTGAAAGACTTTGACGATTATATTGTTAAATCAAATGAATTAATTGAAATATATAAAAATAAAAATCAGTTTAACCAGATGTCACTTGTAAATATTGCGAAGGCTGGGTACTTCTCATCTGATAGAACTATTAAAGAATACTATGAAGAAATTTGGAAGTAAGGGGCTCGTAAAACTCGCCCATACAGTGACGTAGGCGCGAGTTGCACGAGCGCAGAGGAGGATAGTTATGCAAAAAAAAGAATGTATAGCAATGCTACTTGCTGGTGGACAAGGAAGTAGACTTAAGGCACTTACTAAAAGGATTGCAAAACCTGCTGTATCATTTGGCGGAAAGTACCGAATTATTGATTTTGCTTTGTCAAACTGTATTAATAGTGACATAAATACCGTCGGCATTCTTACGCAGTATAAACCATATTTATTAAACTCGTATATAGGAACTGGTGAGGGTTGGGATTTAGATGGCTTAAATGGACAAGTTAGTTTACTCCCTCCTTATTATACAGAAGAAGGTGGTTCTTGGTATAACGGAACTGCTGATGCTATATTTAAAAATATTGATTTTATAGATGAGCAGAATCCAGAGTATGTATTAATTCTTTCTGGTGACCATTTATATAAAATGGATTACAACAAAATGCTTCAATACCATAAGGAAAATAAATCAGATCTTACTGTATCAGTTATAAATGTTTCGATGGAAGAAGCAAGTCGTTTTGGAATAATGTCAGTTGATAGTAATTTTAGGATTACAAAATTCACTGAGAAACCTAAGAAGCCAGATAGTACTCTTGCATCTATGGGTATATATATTTTTACTTGGTCAATACTTAGGAAAGCATTGATAGAAGATAGTAAAGACAAAGACAGCGAGCACGATTTTGGAAAAAACATTATCCCAAATCTTTTAGCAGAAGGTAAAAAATTACTTGCTTATGAATATGAAGGTTACTGGAGAGATATAGGAACACTTGATAGCTATTATGAAGCAAATATGGATTTATTAAAAGAAAATCCAAGCATTGATATTTTCTCAAGAGATTTAAGAGTTTATTCAAATTCAAACATTTCACCACCTCAATATGTTGGCGAAAGCGGAACGGTTGATCAAAGTTTGGTAAGTAATGGATGCTTAATAGATGGAAAAGTCACAAGATCAATCTTATCTACAAATGTTATAGTAGAAAAGGGAGCAGAGGTTACTGATTCAATTTTACTTCCAAATGTAGTAGTAAAAGCGGGAGCAAAAGTTGCAAGAGCAATAGTTGGTGAAAGTAGTGTCATTTCAGAGAAGGCAAAACTTGGGTCGAGTGCTAAGAATGCTGAAATTACTTTAATTGGGGACAATGAAATATTTAAATAGGGCTCGCATAGCTCGCCCGTACGAGAGAATAGCATGGCTTGCAAGCCAAGGGGCTCGCATAGCTCGCCCGTACGAGAGACAATTGTAGGCGCGAGTTTTACGAGCGCAAAAAGGAGATAATATGGGGAAATTAGCAGGATTAATATCAACAAATTATAACAATGCAAAGTTTGGAAAACTTACTGCACATAGACCTATTGCGGCAATACCGTTTGGAAGCCGTTATAGAATGATAGATTTCTCGCTTTCAAATATGGTGAATAGTGGAATAACGCAGGTTGGATTAATTACACCACACATATATAGAAGTATTATGGACCACCTCGGTTCTGGTAAAGACTTTGGTCTTTCAAGAAAAAATGGAGGACTTTTTATATTGCCTGGCTCTACTTATGGTTATGACCTTGGAAAAGGAAAGTTTTCTATAAGGGATTGTTGTGGAAATATGAAATTTTTTACAAAAACAGTGTTTGATAGATTGGTTCTTTCATCATGCAGTAAGATTTATAATATTGACTATAGAGATGTAGAAAAAGTTCATATTGAAAAAGATGCCAACATAACATTTATTTATAAAAAAGATGCTACAGCAGATGAAGGTGATTGTGTTCTTGAATTTGATGAGAGAGGAAAAGTTAAAGGAATAAGAAGATTAAAAAGAAAAGAGAAGAATGTTAATCTTTTCCTTGACGGAACTATTATTGAGAAGAATGCGATGATAAAAATACTTGATTGGTATAAAGATAATAGTTACATGGATGTGATGGATGCAATTGCAGAAAACATCAATAGATTTTCTATAGCGACTTATGAGTTTAAAGGATTTGCAAGAGCAATAAGTAGTGTGCAAGATTATATGGAAGTTTCAAAAGAACTTTTGGATGAAAATGTTATGAGAGAATTATTTATGGGAGATAGACTCATTTATACTAAAATTCATGATGCAGCACCTGTTAAATATACTGAAACTGCAAAAGTAAAAAATGCTCTTGTGGGAACAGGTTCTATAATAAAAGGACAGATTGAAAACTCTATAATTTTTAGAGATGCAGTTATAGAAGAGGGTGCGAAGATTAAAAACTCAGTTATAATGCAAAAATGTCATATAGGAAAAAAGGCAGTTATAGAAGATGCAATCATTGAGAAAGAAGTAGTAATTGATGATGGTGAAGTACATAAGGGAACAGATAAAAAACCAGCTGTATTATCAAATGATTAGGAGATAAACTTATGAGTGATACTATTAAAACAATTAAAGTATTATTCGCAGCATTTGAAGCAGCTCCATTTATGAAGACAGGTGGACTTGGAGATGTAGCAGGTGCACTACCTCATTATTTAAATGACATAGGAGTTGATACAAGACTTATAATGCCACTTTTTGCTTCTATAAAGGATGAATATAGAAGTAGTATGAAAAAAGTTGCTGAGTTTTATGTACCATTTGGGTGGAGAAATCAGTATATTGGTCTTTACGAGTATAAACATAAAAATGTATGTGTATATTTTTTAGATAACGAATATTATTTTAAAAGAGACAATGCATATGGATATTTTGATGATGGAGAGCGAATTGCATTTTTCTCTAAAGCTATACTTGAAACACTAATTTATATGGACTTTGAACCACAGATTCTTCATTTAAATGACTGGCATACTGCACTTTCTGCTGTTTATCTAAGAGAGATGTATCAAGGTATAGATAAGTGTAGAAAGATTAAAACTATTTTCACAGTTCACAATCTAAAATTTCAAGGTAAGTTTGACCCAAATATGTTAAAAGACCCACTTGACCTTGATAGATATGAAGATGCAAGAAGACAACTTTTGCAAGGAAATGCTGTTAATTTTATGATGGGAGCACTTAATTACAGTGATTATATAACAACTGTAAGTCCAACATATGCAGAAGAAGTAAAACATTCATTTTATGGAGAAGGGCTTGAAGAAATATTTAATCGCAGGGCGAGTATTTTTAAAGGTATAGTTAATGGTATAGACTACGATGTATATAACCCAGAGACAGATAAAAATTTATTTATGAATTACGATATAAATAAACTTGAATTAAAAACGAAAAATAAATTAGGACTTCAAAGAGAGTTAGGGTTAAAAGAAGATGAAAACAAGTGTATGATAGGTATAGTAAGTAGACTTACTGACCAAAAAGGTATGGACTTACTTACAACTATTTTTGAAGAAATGGTTAATACTTGCGATATACAATTTGTATTACTTGGTGTTGGTGATAGAAGGTACGAAGATTCATTTAGATATTTTGAAAATAAATATAAAGGAACCGTAAGTTCAAGTATATGTTTTTCTGAAGAGAGATCAAGAAGATTTTATGCAGCAGCAGATTTATTTTTAGTTCCAAGTATCTTTGAGCCATGTGGATTAAGTCAACTTATAGCTATGAGATATTTATCTTTGCCGATTGTAAGGAAAACAGGTGGGTTAAAAGATACAGTAGTGCCATATAATAAATTCACAAAAGAGGGAACAGGATTTTCATTTCAAAATATAAATGCTCACGAACTATTATTTACAGTTAAAGAAGCAGTAAGTTTATACTATGATGATTATGATACATTTAAAGCACTAATTGAAAATGCAAGTAGCAGAGACTATTCTTGGAAGAATTCTGCAAAGGAATACGAAGAGTTATATAAAGAAGTTGTAGGAAACTAAAATAATGGAGGAACAGCTATGACAGTATTTTTTGATTCAAGAGATGAGTTTTATAGGAAACCTTTTGGTGCTGTTTCGGTTGGAAGTGAAGTAACAATTAGAATAAAAATTGTGGACCATATAAAAGGTATTAAATGTTATCTTGCTATGTGGCAAGAAGATAAGAAATTGCCAGAGATAGAGATGGAGAAAGAATCAGAGATTGATAATGAAACAATATATGTGACAAGATTTAAAGCTCCAAAAGTACCTGCACTTATATGGTATCACTTCATATTACAAAGTTTTGATGAAAAATTTTATTATAGCAACAATTGTCTACAATCAGGTGGTATAGGCGAATTGGTTGATAATAGTCCAAAAAGTTATCAGCTAACAGTATATAAAAAAGATAAAACACCTAATTGGTTTAAAGAAGGAATAGTTTATCAAATTTTCCCTGATAGATTTAATAGAGGTAGTGATTATGAGGAAAGACTTGAAAATACTAGGAAAAAGATAGTAGGAAAAAATCACGGAAAAGTTTTTGTTGATGATTGGTATAAATGTCCTGAATATGAGCGAGATGAAAGTGGAGGAGTTCACGAGTTTGAGTTTTATGGAGGAACCCTTAAAGGTATAGAAGAAAAAGCTGAGTACTTACAAAAACTTGGAGTTACTAGCATTTATTTAAATCCTATTTTTGAAGCTAGAAGTAGTCATAGATATGATATTGGCGATTATATGAAGATAGATTCGCTACTTGGTGATGAGAAAAGTTTTAAATCATTAGTAAAGACTTTAAAAAAACATGGAATTGGTGTTATACTTGATGGAGTATTTAGTCATCAAGGTGCTGACTCAGTGTACTTCAATAGGTTTAATAACTATGATGTAGTAGGTGCTTATAATAGTCAGACTTCAAAATATTATCCTTGGTATAATTTTGTGAGCTATCCAGATAAGTATGAGTGTTGGTGGGGAATAACTGATTTACCAGAAGTTAAGGAGATGTACCCAAGTTATCTTGACTTTATCTGCAAAGGTTTAAATTCAGTTGTCAAATACTGGATGAGAACTGGCATTGCTGGATTTAGGCTTGATGTGGCTGATGAGTTGCCAGATGAATTTATAGTTGAAGTAAGAAAGGCAATTGATAAAGTTAATAAAGATAGCATTTTGATTGGTGAAGTATGGGAAGATGCAACCAATAAAGTTTCTTATGATGAAAACAGAAAATATTTTATCAATGCTTCACTTAAATCTGTTATGAATTATCCTTTTATGGAGAAATCTATTGCTTTCATGGAAGGCAAAATTTCTGCTTATGAATTGTCTGAACATTTTTATAAGCAGATGGAAAATTATCCAAAAGAATACTTCTATAGCAATTTAAATCTTGCGGATGGACATGATAGGGTGAGAGTAATTACAAGACTTTCAGATTCTCTTGATGCAGATTATATAAATGAAAATGATAAAAAAAATCATACTATAGATAGAGATAAATATCTTCTCGCAGTTGCAAGATTAAAAACATTGTCAGTTCTTCAATATACTGTTCCAGGCACACCACTTTTATACTATGGCGATGAGATAGGTATATATGGTTACAACGACCCATATAATAGAAAAACATACCCATGGGGCAATGAAGATAAAGAATTGTTATCTCATTATGTTGCTCTTGGTGAGATGAGAAAGAAATGCAAAATATTTGGTGAAGGAGTATTTAGAACATTATATACAGGTACTCACACATTTGTATTTGAGAGAGCACTGCAAAATGAGAAAGTAATTGTGATTATAAATAGAGGAATTTTCCATAACGAAGGTGAGCATATAGTGCTTGATGCTAACGGTAAAAATGTAGTAGAACTACTTAGTGGTGAAAATATAGAAGTTGTAGATAATAAGATTGAAATGGATATAAGTCCACTTGGATATAAAGTAATACATGTAAAATCGTAGTTAGTTTTATAAATGAAACCCGGCAATAAAAAATTTTATATCGGTGTGGATGTAGGTGGTACTAGTATTAAATTTGGTATCTTTGATTATAAAAAAGATATGATTGATGGTTTTTCTATAGCCACAGTTATTAGAGAGAAAAATTCTGAGAATGCTATAATTAATGATATATTTAATGCTATTTATGGTTATTGTAGTGATAATAAATATAACATAAGTAAAAACAAAATTTGTGGAATTGGTTTTGCAATCCCAGGCTCTGTAGTTAATAATGTAGTTTTAAAAGCAATTAATATTAATTGGACAAAAAAACTTGACTTAGTTAAAATCACTAAAAACAAATTTGGAAAAAGTATAAATGTAAAAGTTTATAACGATGCAAATGCAGCTGCTCTTGGTGAGTATACAAAATATTTAAACAAAAAATATAAATCAATTTGTTTTGTAACACTGGGAACAGGTGTAGGGACTGGGATTATAATAAATGGCAAATTAATTGAGGGAAGAAGTGGTGCAGCAGGTGAATTTTCACACATAAGAGTTGATAACTCTGATGAAGCGATAAAATGCAACTGTGGAAATATAGGCTGTCTTGAAACTGTGTTGGGTGTCAAAGGTACTGTAAATGTTTATAAGAGAATAAATAACATTGGAGATTTAATAACAGCTAAACAGATTATAGACAATGCTAAAAACGGAGACAAAAAATCATTAATAGCGATTGAAAAATCACTTGATTATCTAAGCTATGTATTAGCAACTGCCATGCTTATATATGAGCCAGAAGTTATCGTGATAGGTGGAGGCTTTTCAAATGCAGGATCATTTATAACTGATATTATTATTTAAAAGTTAAAAGAAAAAGTATTTATAACTAAAGTATTTCCAAAAATAATTATAGCTAAACTTAAAAATAATGCAGGAGTTTATGGTAGCATATCAGAATTATAGTAAGTATTAAAATGGAGTTTTATGTCTGAACAAAAATATATAAAAACTTTTGATGTATTAAGAGTCATCGCAGTCATAGGAGTATTTTTATACCATCTTATGCCACAGAATGTGCCAAGTGGATATCTTGGTGTAGTAATACTTTTTGTGTTTGCAGGATTTTTAAGCATGTACCAAATATTAGAAAGACATAATGCAGCAGGTTTCGGAGATGGTTTTAAAAAAATTGGTGGAAAAATTTTGAAACTTTATCCAGCACTAATAATTACAATTTTCCTTGTTATATGCATTATGTATTGTTTTTACAAAGGGTTAATGCTTCAATTGCCAGATGAAATTATTTCATCGCTCTTATTAATGAATAACTATGCTCAAGTATTAAAAAATGAATCATATTTTGAGGCGATGAATAGTATAAATCCACTTACTCATATCTGGGCACTATCGCTTGAGTTTCAGTTTTATGCATTGTTCTATTTATTAATTTTTCCATTTTATACGAAAGAAAAGAAAGATATATTTCTAATAGTAAGTCTTGTGCTCACTGTATTATCAATGTCAATATGTGTCTACCTAGTGCATAATGATGAGAGTATCACAAGAATTTATTACGGTATAGATTCAAGACTTTCATCATTTATGATTGGTTGTATGGCAGCACTTTCTTCAGAGTTTTTTGTCGAGACGATAAGAAAAAATCCAGTCGTAGTTAGAATTATTTCATTTGCAATAGTTTTGTCACTTACAGCGGCGATGTTATTTCCTCATACGACTACAGCAGATACTATCGGTGTAATAATGGTATATGGAGAGTTTTGTGCTCTTGCAATAATTTGTTTATATACGATTGACTGCACAAAGGGAGAGAGTGTACGAGAAACAATAATATCAAAAATACTTACTTACATAGTGAAGCGAAGTTATATCATTTATCTTGTACATTATCCTATAATCGTATTTTCAAATAGAATACTTGCTCATGAAAATATAGAGCTTAAATATTTCTATCTGATTGTAATACTATCAACACTAATAATTACTGAGATAGTATATAGAGTAATTGGAGTTATATTTGATACTAAAAACAAAAAAAGACTGAGTACTTTAATAATAACATTATCCGCCATACTTCTAATTTCTCTTTCGCTAGTTTTAAAATTGAATATGCATATAGTTGAAGATATGATTAGTGGAAAAGTCAATATAGTACTTGAAGAAGAATTAGAGAGTGATATACATGTAGTTGATGAAGAGGAAGCCTTAATAACAACAAGTAGCGATATCTTAAAAGAAGAGACGGAAGTATTTAGGCTTGATTCAAATATAGAACATATAAAATCAATGCTTAGTCATGATGAACACGTGGATTTGAATTTTGCTGGTGAAGGCGTATATGATGAGTTTGGTGATTTGTTAATTACAACGCCGGAACTTCTTACTTATAAAGTACAAACTGTATTTGACAGAATTAAAAAAGTAAATGCACTAGTTGGTGATATAGCAAAAATCACAAATGCCGATTTCTTAAAATATAGAAATATGAATATAACATTCATTGGTGACTCAATTACTAATTGTGCGCTAGGACCTATCTCTGTTTACTTCCCAAATGCAGTTGTAAATGCTGAAGGTAATAGAAATTTTGAACGAGCTTTAAGTGCATTTTATGAGTTAAAAAATGAAGATAAACTTGGAGATATAGTGGTATTTGCCATAGGTACTAATGCAGATAAAGGAATAAATACTTCCATACTTGAAGAAGTATATAACGAGCTAGAAGGAAGAAAGATGATTATATTAACTCTTGCCATCCCGTTTGTAGTGATGGAGCAAGAGAAAAATGCTAGTCTTAAAGAATTTGCAAACACTCACACAAATTGTTATCTTGCAGATTGGCATAAAGCAATGAAAACTCATAAAGAGTATTTTATGGAAGATGGCTCTCATCCAATAGGACTTGGTGCTGATGTATTTGCTCAATTGATTTTTAAAACAGCGATTGACTATTTGCCTTGGAAGAAAGTCGGAAACACTTGGGAATATGTCGGATACTCTAAAAAAATTGAGTTTAAAGTAGATGTAGATAAAAATGTCGGAGATACAGTTGAGTTTGGTCATTATTTTAAAACTAATGGTGAATATAAAGAACCTATTGAGTGGATTATCCTTGATAAAAACGAAACCGATAAAACAGAACTTCTTATTACTAAATATGCAATTGATGCTAAAAAGTTTCATAATAAATATGATTTTATAACTTGGGAAAATAGTGACATAAGAAAGTGGCTTAATGAAAAATTTTACCATGAAGCATTTAGTAGAGAAGGGCAGATGTTTATACTTCCAGTTGAGACGGATAATAATTTGATATCGGAAGAAGAAATGGATGAGGTTGAACATTGTATAGATAAAGTTTTCCTTGCGACAAAAGAAGACATAGCTAAATATTTTACTTACAATGTGCTAAGGTGTAAGGGAACAAAATATTTTAAATCGCAGGGTGGTTTTACAGATAAATATGGATATGTAGATTGGTGGCTTAGGACAGTAGGAGAAGGCCATAGCCATTATATGAATATTGCGGCAAGTGGTGAACTTATTGAAAGAGGGGATTATGTAACGACTGATGACTTTGGTATAAGACCAATGATTAAAATCAGTACAAAATAGTGATGAAACATAGTAGTTATAAAACTGAAAAAATTGTCTTTTGTATATCTGTTGTTATTTTCATATTTTGGGCTCTTGATTTAAACTTTTTATCTTTAGAAAAAGAGAAAGAAACGGTTGAGAGAAATACAGTTGTAAGAGATAGTGGTGTTGAAGGCGAAAGATATGAATATAAGACAAATCCATTGATTGAAGTTATGGATTTGTCAGATGTAACTGATGATAGGACATTTGTGACGCTTAGTAGAATGGAAAGAAACAACCATTTATATGGTGAGCCAGTTTATGTGTCAAAAGATGATTTTTATGAGTATCATCATGCCAGTGTATCACTTATTGGTGATTCTATATCAGAATTTTCTAAAACATATCTAAAAAGGTTTATGGATGATATAAAGCAAGACTCAAAATCAGGCAGAGAAATGGTAGACGGTACGAAGATACTTTATCAGATGGTTGAGATGGATAGAATAAGTGATATAATGATATTTTCGCTTGGAAACAATGCCTCAAATGGAATTGATTTTGAGGTACTTGAAAATGTATATAGGGTTATGAGTGGAAATCCAATTATAATACCTACAATCGTTATACCTTATAAAGGACAAGAGCGAAATAGAAATAGGGATTTAAGAAAATTTGTAGAGACACATGATAATTGTTATATAGCTGACTGGAATGCTATTGCTACGAACCATCCAGAATTGATAGATGCAGATGGTATACATCCTACAGGTGAAGGGGCAACAGTATTTGCTCAATTAATGTTTAAAACTGTTATAGATGTTATAAACCATAAAAAAGTTGTTAGCGAATAAGGAAAATTTGACCTAAATTTGTTGAAAAAAATTAATTTTTTTGATAGAATGAATTGGGAATATGGAGGTAGATATGGACGGTTTTTTATTTTGGTTTTTCTTTGCCGTAGTTATCTTATGCTTGGTTATATCCGTAGTTGCAGTAACCCAGATTGCTCAAATTGGTAATATCATTGGCAAAGATGGCACAGAAGAAGAGTAATGTTAGACATTGAAAATAAGAAAACTTTAAAATGTATGATAATCGGTTCGGCAATTTATAATGTATTATTGATTATCATTTCGGTATTGTTTTTTTTATTTAAAAGTAGAGATATAGATATTTTAGAGCACGAGAGAATAGTTATAATCGCTAAGTATGAAATATGTGTAGTAATTGGATTTATAGTTACAGTAATTTTTATGTATTCTATGGCTCTAGCTATTGAAAAAGCAGTTTCATCAAATGATGAGGGCTTTGCTAAAAAGCATATGGTAGTTATGAGCATGGTAAGAAAGATAGCATTTTGTATATTATTTGTAGTTATAATAAAAAGTAAGAGTTTTGGCTTAACCGGTGGCATATTATTTGCGTTATCGGCTCTTGGCATAAAGGTGGGAGCATATTTAACCCCATATATTAAAGGAGTAGTATGGAATTATATCTAGCAGGAAATGAATTAGCTCAATCATTCATGATTAAAGGGATATATAAGTTTCCTTTCCAATTTTTAGGTGGAGATGTATGGATAACAACCACTACAGTTTCTTCTTTTATTATAACAATTATAATATTAATTTTCGGCATTGTTGCTGGAATGAAATTTAAAAACCCAAATGAAGTACCACAAGGGCTTCAAAACTTTATAGAGATGGCCGTAGAAGCATTAAACGGCATGGCAGATAGTATTTTAGGAGAAAATAGAAATAGATTTATAAATTACATAGGCACAGTTTTTATTTTCATACTTACTTGTAATTTATCAGGATTTTTAGGAATGAGAGCACCGACAGCAGACTATGGTGTAACTTTTTGCTTAGGTGTTTTTACATTTGCAATGGTGCAATTTCAAGGTATAAAAAATCACGGAGTGGGACATTTTACTGGACTTTTCCAACCGCTTCCGGTCCTTTTCCCAATAAATCTTATAGGAGAGTTTGCAAACCCAATATCTATTTCGCTTCGTCTTTTTGCAAACCTTTTATCAGGAGTTATAATGCTCGGCCTTTGGTATGGAATGGTGCCAATAATAGGAAGGTTAGCTGTTCCATCAGTGCTACATGCGTATCTTGATTTGTTTAGTGGGTGTATACAGACTTATGTGTTCTGTATGCTTACGATGGTATATGTAAACGACAAACTGTAAGGGCTTACAGAGTTCGACACATCGTAGGTGCGAGTTGTACGAGCGCAAGAAATAGTTACTAAATCGTAGGTGCGAGTTGTACGAGCGCAAGAAATAGTTACTAAATCGTAGGTGCGAGTTGTACGAGCGCAAAAAATAGTTACTAATTAATAATATTATATAAAAAAAATAATCAATTAAACTTTGGAGGAATTATAATTATGGAAAACGGAATTACAGGACAAGCTTTTATCTATGGTTGTTCAGCAATTGGAGCAGGACTTGCTCTTATAGCAGGTATAGGACCAGGAGTTGGTCAAGGAATTGCAGCAGGTTATGGTGCTTCAGCAGTTGGAAGAAACCCAGGAGCTAAGTCTGATATCACATCTACAATGCTTCTTGGACAAGCAGTAGCAGAGACTACTGGTCTTTATGGTCTTGTAGTCGCTATAATACTTATGTTCGTAAAACCTTTTAATATGTAACAACAAAGGGCTCGTAAAACTCGCCCGTACACAATGTAGCCGCGAGCTATGCGAGCAGTGTAGGAGGATAAATGTTTTTAGCAGGGGAAAGTTTATTTAGAATCATCGGCTTTGATGGCCAGTTAATTTTTGATTCTATGATAACAGGTGTAAATGTATTTATACTTTTCTTTGCACTGTCATATTTTCTTTTTAATCCTGTACAAAATGTGTTAAAAAACAGAAGCGAAAAGATTAAGAATGAGTTAGAAAATGCTAAAAAACAAGAAGCTGAAGCAATTGCTTTAAAAGAACAATACGAAAAAAAACTTGTAGATACTAGAAGCGAAGTTGATAGTATATTGGAAGAAGCAAGAAAGAATGCCAAAAAGATGAGTGAAGAAATAATCACAAACGCAAGAAACGAAGCACAAAATATTATTAATCGTGGCAATAAAGAGATAGAACAAGAAAAAGCAAAAGCAGTAGATGAATTAAAGAATCAAGTTATAAGCATTTCTACTTTGATAGCTTCAAAGATTATAAAAGAAAATGTAAATGCAAATAGTGAAGATAAATTATTTGAAGAAGCACTTAATGAGATTGGAGTTAGCTCATGGCAAGGTTAGTTTCGAAAATTTATGGTGAAGCTTTGTATGACTTTGCAAGAGATAATAAGCAATTAGAAAAAATGCATGAAGAAGCAAGAGATATAATTGATGTCTTCACAAGTACAAATGATATTGAAGATTTTTTATTGAATCCGAAAATCACTACTGATGAAAAGGTTAAGTTCATTAAAGATCTTTTCATAAATAAAGTATGGAGCGGACCTAATAAAGATGAGGTAAGTTTTTTCAAGATTGATGTAAAGAAGGGCGAAGACCCTAAAATTTTGGATTTTATATCAATAGTGATAAAAAAAGGGAGAGCAAAAGAAATAGTAAATATATTGAAACATTTTTCTCATCTAACTCTTAATAATAAAAATATTGGTGAAGCTTATGTGATGACAGCAAGTGAGTTAAGTGATGAAAAGAAAAGTAAGCTTGAAGATAAACTTATAAAAGCGACAAAGTATGAAAAGTTTATCATTGATTATAAAATAGACAAAAGTTTAATAGCTGGTGTAAAAATTAAAATTGATGATAAAGTGCTTGATAAAACTTATAAAACTAAAATGTTTGATATAACTAAAAGTCTAAGGGGTTTAAAACTATGATTAATTTAAAACCAGAAGAGATTAGTTCTATAATTAAAGAACAAATCGGAAAATATCAAGACGCATCTGGTATAGAGGAAGAAGGAGTTGTAATACAAGTTGCAGATGGTATAGCTCGTATTCATGGGCTAAAAGATGCAATGCAGGGTGAACTTCTTGAATTTCCAAATGAAGTGTATGGTATGATTCTTAACCTTGAGGAAGACAACATTGGTTGTGTTCTTCTTGGTAATGCTGATGATATTAAAGAAGGTGACACTGTTAAGAGAACTAAACGAATTATGTCAGTACCTGTAGGCGATGAGATGATAGGTCGTGTAGTAAATGCTATAGGTCAACCTATTGACAATAAAGGTCCAATAAAGAGTACTGGAACTCGTCCTATAGAAAGAATTGCGCATGGTGTTATAGATAGAAAATCAGTTAACCAACCACTTCAAACTGGTATAAAGGCAATTGATGCTATGATACCTATTGGTCGTGGTCAAAGAGAATTGATAATTGGTGATCGTCAGACTGGTAAGACTGCAATAGCAATTGATACTATCATAAACCAAAAAGGTCAAGGAGTTAAATGTATATATGTTGCTATAGGTCAGAAAGCATCTACTGTAGCAAATATTGTTAAGACACTTGAAGATTATGGTGCTATGGATTATACAACTGTTGTAGTTGCAACAGCTTCTGATCTTGCACCACTTCAATATATAGCTCCATATAGCGGATGTGCTATAGGTGAAGAGTGGATGGAGAAAGGCGAAGATGTGCTTATAGTTTATGATGACTTAACTAAGCATGCAGCAGCATATAGAACACTTTCACTTCTTCTTAAGAGGCCACCTGGAAGAGAGGCTTATCCTGGAGATGTATTCTATTTACATAGTAGATTACTTGAAAGAGCATCAAAATTAAGTGATAAATTAGGTGGTGGTTCTATTACAGCACTACCTATCATAGAAACTCAAGCAGGTGATGTATCAGCGTACATTCCTACAAATGTTATATCAATAACAGATGGACAAATTTATCTTGAGACAGATATGTTTAATGCTGGATTTAGACCAGCTATAAATGCAGGACTTTCAGTAAGCCGTGTAGGTGGATCAGCTCAAATAAAAGCGATGAAGAAAATTGCTGCACCTGTAAGAATTGAATTAGCACAATTTAGAGAACTTGCATCATTTGCTCAGTTTGGATCTGACCTTGATAAGAGTACAAAAGAGCAACTTGCTCAAGGTGAGAGAGTTCGTGAGATATTGAAACAACCTCAATACAAACCACTTTCAGTTGAAAAGCAAATTGCCATAATATATGCAGCAGAAAAGAAGTATTTACTTGATGTACCAGTAGATAAGATAATGGATTTTGAAAATGAATTGTTCTCATATATAGAGACAAATTCTCCATCAGTATTTAGTGGTATAAGAGATAAAAAAGAATTAACACCTGAGATAGAAGAACAACTTAAGAATGCAATAGAAGGTTACAAAAAATCAAAAGGTTACGAGGTTTAATAAGATATGGCTTCAATGAAGCAAATAAAAAAAAGGAAACGTTCTGTTGAATCGACTGGTAAAATTACTAAAGCAATGAAACTTGTTGCAACTGTCAAATTGCAAAAAACTAAACAGATAGCAACTGATGCAGTACCTTTCTTTGATGCGATGTATGAAAAAATATCCAGTGTGATAAAGAAGTCAAGCATACTTTCGCATAAATATTTAAAAGGAAAAGAAGGTGCTAAAAAAGCAATAGTAGTTTTCTCATCAAATAAAGGACTTGCAGGTGGATATAATTCAAGTATAGTAAAAAAGATTATCGGTGAAGAGGCAACTATAGATTTTAATAAAGATAACACACTCGTATATGCTATAGGTGCAAAAGTTAGAGATGATTTGAAGAATAGAGGATTTACTATAGAGCAAGACTTTAGTGATGGTATGGAAGACATACACTATGGAACATATGTGATGATTGCAGAGACACTTTTAAATGATTTCGTAGAAGGAAAAATAAATGAAATTTATCTTGTATATACTTATTTCAAAAATACTATAGTTCACATACCAAGAGTTTTAAAACTTTTACCTTTTGAAAAAGTTGAAAAGAATACTGATGATGAAACAGAACTTATAAAGAAAAAAACATTTGTAGTAGCAAAGTCAAAATATGAAGATGACGGCAAGATGCCAATGAATTACGAGATGGACGATGAAGAATTACTAAACATTATGATACCTCAATATATATCAACACTTTTATACGGTGCTCTTACAGCATCAATAGCATCTGAAAATGGTGCGAGAATGACAGCGATGGATAATGCTACAAAAAATGCAAAAGAGTTAAGTGAAAAACTTGGTATCATGTACAATAGAGCAAGACAGGGAGCTATTACTCAAGAACTCACAGAAATAGTTGCGGGAGCAAATGCTATATAGGGCTCGTAAAACTCGCCCGTACAAGGGCTCGTAAAACTCGCCCGTACAAGGGCTCGTAGAATTCGCCCATACAAGGGCTCGTAGAATTCGCCCATACGAATAACCGTAGCCGCGAGCTTCGCGAGCGGTATAAAGGAGAAAACATGGAGTTAAAAGGAAAAATAGTTCAAATCATAAGTGCAGTTGTAGATGTACATTTTGATGGCGATGTGCCAGACATTTATTCTGCATGTAAAGTTAAAAATGGAGACAGTGTTCTTACACTTGAAGTTGCGCAAGACCTTGGCGATGGCATGGTTAAATGTATCGCGATGGGACCAACTGACGGTTTATCAAGAGGACTTGAAGTAACCAGTGAGAATAAACCAATAGAAGTTCCAGTAGGAGAAGAGACTCTAGGAAGAATCTTTAATGTGCTTGGAGATACCATAGATGAGCAAGGTCCTTGTAAGTCTAAAAAGTATTATCCAATACATAGAGAAGCTCCAGCATTCTCAGAGCAATCTACGGAAAAAGAAATTCTTGAGACAGGAATTAAAGTAATTGATTTACTTTGTCCATATCAAAGAGGTGGAAAGATTGGACTCTTTGGTGGTGCAGGTGTTGGCAAGACAGTTCTTATTCAAGAGCTTATAAGAAATATAGCATCAGAACACGGTGGATTCTCTGTATTCACAGGTGTAGGTGAGAGAACTCGTGAAGGTAATGACCTTTATTATGAGATGAAAGAGTCTGGCGTTATGGATAAGACTACTATGGTGTTTGGTCAGATGAATGAGCCACCTGGAGCTCGTATGAGAGTTGGACTTACTGGTCTTACTATGGCAGAATATTTTAGAGATGAAGCAGGTAAAGATGTACTTTTATTTATAGATAATATTTTCAGATTTACTCAAGCAGGTTCAGAGGTGTCAGCACTTCTTGGTCGTATGCCATCAGCAGTTGGTTATCAGCCAACTTTACAGACAGAGATGGGTGCACTTCAAGAGAGAATTACATCAACTAAGAAAGGTTCAATCACATCTGTTCAAGCAGTATATGTGCCAGCAGATGACTTAACTGACCCAGCTCCTGCAAATACATTTACCCATTTAGATGCAACTACTGTTCTTACTCGTTCGCTTACTGAGATAGGAATATATCCAGCTGTTGATCCACTTGCATCTACATCTCGTATGCTTGACCCGCTAGTAGTTGGTGAAGAACATTATGAAGTAGCTCAACGAGTACAAGAGTGTTTACAACAATATAATGAATTACAAGATATAATTGCAATGCTTGGTATGGACGAATTATCAGAAGAGCAAAAGAAAGCTGTAGCAAGAGCAAGAAGAATACAAAGATTTTTGTCTCAACCATTCCACGTAGCAGAACAATTTACAGGACTTTCTGGTGAATATGTATCAGTTAGAGATACTGTTGATGGTTTCAAACAAATACTTGAAGGAAAATATGACCATATACCTGAGAGTTGTTTCATGAATGTAGGAACTATAGATGGTGTAGTGAAAAAATACGAGGCAATGAAATAATGGATAAACTTAGATTACAAGTTATTTCTCCACGAAGGATTGTATTTGATGGCGAATGTAGCATGATTGAATACAATACTACTGAAGGTTATGTTGGAATTTTACCTGGACATGTTGCGATGACTCAAATCATAGCACCAGGAAAACTTACAATATACGAAGAAGGAAAAGAAAAACCTATATATGCTTCGGCGATATCTGGAATATCTACTATCATGCCTGATACATTGACACTTTTAGTTGAAATTATAGAACTTAAAGATGAGATAGATGTTGAAAGAGCAAAGGCATCAAAAGAGAGAGCAGAAAAAAGACTAAATGAGAATCCTGAAGGACTTGATCGTACTCGTGCAGAAGCATCACTTAAGAGAGCAAATGTCAGATTGGCAGTTGCAGATATTAAATAAAACGGGGTTAACCCGTTTTTTTAATAGTATGTAAATATTGTAGTTTTGTATATAATTTCTAAAAATATAATGTGAATTACTTTTAAAACGGAAAAACTATGGTGTATTGTTTTAGATTTAATGGTATAATATTTAATAATTATAATTTAAGTAAGAGGAAAGTATGAAAAAAGATAAAGAAAAAGTCATAAGAACCTTAGTTAGTGGTTATGTTGAATCTTATGCATCTGGTTTCTCTGACAGACATATTAGTGAATATGATGATGAAGAAGGAACTATAAATATGAAAATTCATAATATATTTATAGCATCACTAGGTTCTGATATTAAGTATTATTCTGCTTTAGCGAGATCATTGGATAGTAGTTTGGGGAATATGTTAGAGAAATTGGCCATTAAAATTGCTTCATTGAATTATGAAGTATGTCAGTATGTTGAAGGAACCATTTATAAGTCGCAGATTGATTATATTGCCGATTTGTTGGCAGCATACAAGAACATAGAAAAGACTCCACAAATTACAGATTATAAGAATATACTTGATAAAAAATGTAAAGGTAAAAAAAGTCAAAAGAGACACGAGAGTGATTACTATCTTTATGATGCTGAAAAAGACATCCATTATTTGATTGAATTAAAAATTGGAGGAGACTTGGATAATAAGAAAGCTAGATCAGAAAAAGAAGCATTGTTAGAACAATACTGTATATTATCAAATAATATTGGGAAAGCGGATAAGATTTATTTATATTTTGCTACTGCGTACAATCGATACGGTGAAGGTAAACCATGGAAACAGGGTAGAGTTCTTCAATTTTTTGATGAAAAAGAGTTGTTAATAAGTAAAAAATTTTGGAATATGGTTTGCAAATCAAATGACGGATACGATATTGTTATTGATGAATATAAGAAATCATGTCATTATATAGTTGAAGCATTAAAGAAAATAAAAAAGGTATATTTAAAGTGATTAGTTCTAATAAAAAATTTTGTATAAAACATGGTGATAGTAAAGATCTTATAAAATCTATTAGAACCCATAGCATAGATTTAATATTAACCGACCCACCATATAATATTTCTAAGTATTCTACTGGTAATATCCCTTTACCAAATCGTAGCCCTATTAACAATAATATTGCAGAATGGGATCAAGTTGATTTTAATCCTTATGACTGGGCTGATGAATTTATAAGAGTGCTTAAGCCGACTGGAAATTTGTTTATATTCACAACGTATAATCAAATTGGAAAATGGCATGAATGCCTTGATGATAAATTTGATACAACACAATTTATGATTTGGCATAAAACTAATCCGGCACCTAAGATTTTCAAGGCAGGGTTTTTAAATAGTTGTGAAATGATTTTTTGTTGTTGGAATAAAAAACATTATTGGAATTTTATTTCTCAAAAAGAAATGCATAATTTCATTGAAACTCCAATATGTATGTACCCGGAAAGAATCAAAAACCCAAAACATCCTGCACAAAAACCTGTAGCAGTTTTAAAAAAAATCATAGAAATAGCATCTAAAAAAGATGCGATTGTTTTGGACCCATTTATGGGAGTGGGGTCAACAGGTATAGCAAGCAGGGAACTAAAAAGAAGATTTATTGGTTTTGAAATTAACAAAGAATATTATGATGCAACGAGGATAAGGTATTATGAATTCGAAAAAAAGCAAAAACAGTCATTATGAATTACAACCAATTATTAAGTGGGCTGGCGGTAAAGAGAGAGAATTGAAGTATATTTTACCGAATGCTCCTACAGATGTGAAAAATTATTATGAGCCATTTGTGGGTGGTGGGTCGGTTTTTGTTTCTATGGAGGCCGAAAAATATTTTATTAATGATAAATCAAATGAATTAATTAATCTATATTCGTATATTGCAGGATCAGATAAAGGGTTTTTTGATTGGCTTGCATTAATTGCTGTTTCATGGAAAACGATGAAAAATTTTGTTGATATTAAGAGTGATATTGTATCTAAATATAAGATGTTCAGAGAAAATACAATCAGTGTAAAAGAAATGGATAGTTATATTTTAGTGCTGATCGAAAAGTACAATAAAAAGTTTTCAAATGTATTAAGTAAAAAGTTTTTGTGGAAAAGGCAAAAATTATTATATGAATTACAAAAGAACCTAATTAGTAAAATTCATCGTATGTATAAAATTGAATTAGAAAAAGGTCGCCTTAGTGATGTGGACTTATACGAAAATATAGAAACTGCATTTATGAGTGCTTTATATATGTACTATAGGGCATTGTATAATGATGAAGAAATAATGAAAAACAAACGTTTAGCCACAGCACTATTTGTTTTTATTAGGAATTATGCATATAGCGGTATGTTTAGATATAATGACGATGGAAAGTTCAATGTTCCGTATGGTGGGATAGGGTATAATAGTAAAACATTAGATAAAAAAATTAGTTATTATAAGTCAAAAGAAATTATAAAACTATTTGACAAAACATCAATATTTTGCCTGGACTTTGAGGCATTTTTAGAAAAGAATTCGCCAGAAGAAAATGATTTTGTTTTTTTGGATCCTCCTTATGATACTGATTTTTCAACATATGCTAAAAATGCATTCGGAAAGGACGACCAACAGAGACTAGCAGATTATATGTGTAAAAAGTGTAAGTCAAGATGGATGATGATAATAAAAAATACTCCATTTATTTATTCGCTATATAGTAAAAAAGGTCTAAATATAATGAAATTTGACAAGACTTATACAGTTAGTTTTATGAATCGAAACGACAAGTCTGCGGAACATTTAGTTATTACAAATTATTAAAAGTAGTATAGGAAGTACTTATAATTATGTTTAAAGGGAATACACAAAACGGAAATAGCAAAATAATCCTCGCATCCTCATCCCCTCGCAGAAAAGAAATTCTTACGAGGGCAGGGCTTGAGTTTGAAGTTATAGTTCCGAGTGATGATGAGAAAAACATAGTCGGAGAAAAATATAGTGAAGCTCTCGTTAACGAATGTGCTGTGGCGAAAGCTATGTCCGTTGGCGAAACCGTAAGGACGAACGATGGCGGGGCACTCCGTAGGGGTGAATTTGTACAGAACATTCTCATAATTGGCTGTGACACGGTCGTCGTACATAACGGCATCATAATCGGCAAGCCAAAAGATAGAGCAGATGCAATCGCTACACTAAAATCCTTATCAAATAAAACTCACTTTGTCGCATCATCAGTGTGTGTGTTAAACGGAGAAGTTGTAAAAGTTGCACACGAGATAACAAAGGTTACATTTAGAGAATTAAGTGATAAAGAAATTGAAGATTACATAGATAGATGCAATCCATTTGATAAGGCGGGAAGCTATGGCATACAAGATGATGGATTCGATTTTGCGGTGAAGGTGGAAGGGAATTTTGATAACGTGACGGGATTTCCGATGGAGGCATTTAATTCAATTGTATAATGTGGGCTCGCACTACAATGGAGAAAAGTATTATGTGGGAAATAAGAGAGTATTTTAAAAACATATTTATAATTATGGTATTACTTTTACCGATATATTGTTTGATAAGGTATAAGATATTAAAGTGCAAGATAACTGATAAGAAAAGAGAAATCATCATGCTTATATTTTTGCTATACATTGTGGCTCTCACTACTCAAGCTGTGCTCCCAAAATTTTTAATTGACTTTAATGGCATACATAATATAGAGACAGGAACACACAAACTAAATTTAGTTCCGTTTAGATTTTTAGTAGATATATATAATGAGACTATAATAAAAGGCGACATTGTATTTTTCTTAATCAATATAGTGGGAAACACTTTACTATTTGTTCCACTTGGTTTTTGTATTCCGCTACTTTGGAATGTATCTTATAGTAAAGCGATGTTTATAGGATTTTGCTACACATTATTTATTGAAGTGGCACAAATGTTTATGCCGAGAGTATCGGATGTTGATGATTTGATATTGAATAGTATTGGGGTGGCAGCGGGGATTTTGTTACACTTTGTGTATGCTAAAAAGAAAAAATAGGGCTCGCAAAGCTCGCCCGTACAAAAATTTGTAGGTGCGGATTGTGAAAATGTTGGGTCGGATATCGTCCGCTCAAATGTAGGGGCGAGTTGCACGAGACCGATAATCATTAGCTGCAACACACTTGATAAGGCAGGAAGTTATGGAATACAGGATGAGGGATTTAATTTTGCTGTGAAAGTGGAAGGAAATCTTGATAATGTGATAGGATTTCCTATAAATTCGTTTAAGAAAATTATTAAAATATAAAAGGTAGGTTATAAGAAATGAATGAAAGTACTTATTTAGGAACAGAAAAAACTGGAAAGTTATTACTTAAATTTGCATTGCCAGCAATATTTGGTTTGATAATTCAAAGTTTATACAATATTGTCGACCAAATATTTGTTGGACAAGGTATAGGATATCTTGGAAATGCAGCAACAGGAATCATTTTCCCGCTTACTATGATAGGACTCGGTTTTGGTGTATTTTTTGGAGATGGTGTTTCATCTACTATTAGTATGGCACTTGGTAGAGGTGAGGGAAGAAATGTAGATAAGGCAGTTGGAACTAGTATTACTGTATCACTACTCGTCGGAGTAGTTTATACTATAATTTATTATATACTAGGAGATAGATTGCTTTATCTGGTGGGAGCAACAGATGCAAATCTTGAGATGACACGGCAATATGGCTTTGTAATATTTTTAATGATGCCACTTTTTATCGCTCAGACTACTATGTCAGGAGCTATAAGGTCTGACGGAAGTCCAAATTATGCGATGGTTGGTATGCTTGCTGGTGCAGTATTTAATATAATTGGAGACCCAATTGCAATTTTTGTTTTAAAACTTGGAATTGCTGGTGCTGCATATGCTACTATACTTGGTCAATTTTTAAGTTTCATTATATATGCATTTTATTTTTTGAAACCAAAAAATTTTACTTTAAGCGCTAAGAGTTTTATTCCAAAGTTTAGTGTGCTAAGAAGAATAATGGCACTTGGATCATCAAGTCTACTCACTCAGATAGCTGTCGTAATTGTAACAGTTGTAAATAATATTTTGCTTGTGAAGTATGGTGCATTATCAGCATATGGTTCTGATGTATCACTTGCTGCATTTGTAGTTATAATGAAACTTTATCAAATCGTATTATGTATTGCAATAGGTATAGCAGCAGGCGGACAGCCGATAGTAGGATATAACTTTGGTGCAAATAAGTATGATAGAGTCGCCGACCTTTTGAAAAAGATGTTGATTTGGACACTTGTGTCATGTGGAATTTGTTGGGCACTCTTTCAAATATTCCCAACATTCTTTGTAGAATTATTTGGTTCTGACAATGCAAACTATATATTATTTGCGACACAGTGCTTAAGAATATATTTGCTACTTCTTGTGCCTGCATGTCTTGTAAAAGTATGTGCTATATTTTTACAATCAATCGGAGCGGCGAAACTTGCAGCACCATTATCTGTATTTAGAGATATCTTGCTTATAGTTTTATCAGTTTCACTTGCAAATGCTTCTGGTATAGAAGGAATATTTTTTGCAGCACCAATTACTGACATTATAACCACAGCAGTTACTTCCGTAGTGATGATAGGTGTTATAAAATCATTTGAGAAGAGTAAAATTGCTGAGGTTGCTACAGTTACAGCAAATATTTCTGAGGAAGAAAAAGAAAAATTACTTGAAGGAATTATTAAAAAATCTATTGATGGAGTTGTTATCGCAATTTCTCGTGAGCACGGAACTGCTGGTAAAAGAGTTGGTGAGGCAATTGCTAAAAAACTCAATATACCATTTTATTGCACTGAAATTATGGAAGTTGCAAGTATACAAAGTGGTATGTCGCATCAATTTATAAAAGACATAAATACTAATGACAATACTTCGTTTGGAGGATACTATAGTGCTTCTGCCGTTCAATATGCTATGACAGCTCAAGCAAAAGCAATAAACAAAATTGCTGATGCAGGGTCTTGTGTAATGGTAGGTAGAGCATGCGACTATGTTCTTAAGGAAAGAAAAAATGTTGTAAAAGTATTCATTCATGCTCCTTTTGAATATAAAGTAAATAAAGTTATGGAAATGTATCACGATGATAAAGAAAAGGCAGAGACATTTGTAAAGAGGTCAGATAGTGCAAGAGCAAATTACTATAAGAGTGTATCTGGACATGAATGGGGAGATTCAGATATGTATGACTTATCTATAAATTCAAGTATAGGAATTGAAGAAGCTGCAAATGTAATTATAAGTTATATTAATAGTGTGAAGAAAGCTGCTTAGTGAGGTTGATATGAAAAATGAGAAAGTGGTTATCCTTGGATCCACTGGAAGCATTGGGACACAGGCAATAGATGTCATAAAAACTGTCGGCGATAAAAAAATAATTGCACTTGCATGTAAAAACAATGTGAAAAAGTTGTATGAGCAAGTGAAAATGACAAAAGTTAAGCTTGTTGCTATTTATGATGAAGGTGCTGCAAATGAATTTAAAAGCATTTGCAAAAAGAATAACATAGATATAAAAATATTAACTGGCATGGATGGACTTATAAAACTTGCTTCACTTAAACCTGCTAACATGGTTGTGATATCAGTTGTAGGTATGATTGGCATAAAACCAACTATTGAAGCTGTGAAAGCAAAAAAAATTATCTGTCTTGCAAATAAAGAATCGCTTGTGTGTGCAGGCGATATTATTATGCCACTTGCTAAAAAAAATAAAGTTGAGATAAGACCTATTGATAGTGAACACTCAGCAATATGGCAATGCATAAATGGTGAAAAAGAAAAATCAATTAAGAAAATTATTATTACTGCATCTGGTGGACCATTCTTTGGAAAAACTATGAGTGAACTTAAAAATGTAAAAGTTGAAGATGCTTTGAAACATCCAAATTGGTCCATGGGTAAAAAGATAACTATCGATAGTTCAACACTTGTTAATAAAGGGCTTGAAGTTATGGAAGCTCACCATTTATTTGATATGCCATATGATAAGATTGAAGTTATCGTTCAAAGAGAGTCACTTATTCATAGTATGGTGGAGTTCGTTGATGGAGCAATTAAAGCACAAATAGGAGTTCCATCTATGCGAGTGCCCATTGAGTATGCACTTTATAAAGAGAATAGAAAATTCATAAATGAAAAAACAGTTGACTGGTCAAAAATAGAAAAAATAAGTATTTCAAAACCAGACTTAAAGACATTTAAGGGATTAAGTTTATCTTATAAAGCAATAAAAATTGGCGGACTTATGCCGTCCGTTTATAATGCATTAAATGAAGTTGCAGTGAATTATTTTCTTAATAGCAAAATAAAATACTTAGATATAGCGAACTTTATTGAAAAAGGAATGAATGAATTTGAAAAGAAAGGCTTAAATAAAAGAAAGTTTAGTGTTATGGACATAGATAATACTATGCAATTTGCGTCTGAATTTTTGTTAAAAAATGCAAAATATTAACAAAGTATGAAGAAAAATTGTTAATTTATGGTTAGTAAAATGTGGATAAAATCAACATTTTAGCCAGAACTATTAAGATTTTATTAAAAATAATACAAAATATATTGATTTGTTGCATATATTTTGATTTAATTAAACTGAATTATAATATGCTTTGGGGGGCATATTACTTTTTGTATATAAAAAAGTTATAAAAATATATATCACACACGGGAAACAGGTGGAACGCTATGATTCATGATAAAAAGAAAATAATTGCTGTGTTGTTGATTGTGTCGCAAATTGTTGTAAATGCTGGC
This sequence comes from Isotricha prostoma, assembly GCA_023807205.1. Classification (NCBI taxonomy): domain Eukaryota; phylum Ciliophora; class Litostomatea; order Vestibuliferida; family Isotrichidae; genus Isotricha; species Isotricha prostoma. Next base: position 51,606 of record JAJMZS010002940.1, on the reverse strand, counting down.
ACTCAGGTTTTTGCTGTGTCGTTTAATAAAATCGCAAGTAATGCAACATCCTTATCAGAGCAACCAGAGGATATTTCTTCAAGATACTATGAGGAATACCACTATGAGTCGAAGACTTATCTTTATAATGAGAGCGATGACTCCGTAGGTGAGAGTGATGATAATGTAGGTGCAAGCGAAGAAAGTGCGACAAAGTCCCCTTGGGGGACGAGCCCAGAAGACGAGACAGAAACAACAACTGTGAAGTCGAGCGATGATAATGTAGGGTCAAGCGACGAACTTGTAGGGGCGAGCGACGACCTCGTAGGGGCGAGCGACGACCTCGTAGGGGCGAGCTCTGCGAGCCCAGAGATAGAGGACGAAGAAACAACTGACATCTACGACGAAGAACCAGAAGAGGACCCTGAAGACTACCCTGAAGAGCCAGAAGAAGATGAGACAACTATAGAAGAAACTGAAGAGACAACTATCGATGAGACTGAAAGTGAGAGCAACGTAGAAGAAAGTGAAACAGATGATGAGGCTAGTGAAACTCGTCCATACGATGATGAAGAGAGTGGGGCTAGTGAAACTCGCCCATACGATGATGAAGAGAGTGGGGCTAGTGAAACTCGCCCATACGATGATGAAGAGAGTGGGGCTCGTGAGACTAGCCCATACGATGATGAAGAGAGTGGGGCTCGTGAAACTCGCCCATACGATGAGACAACGGAGGATGTAGTTGAGTCAATCGAAGAATCTGTAGGGGCGAGCACGCGCCCAAGCGAGCTACTTTCGAGCGAAAGCGAAGAAAGTGCGACAAAGTCCCCTTGGGGGACGAGCCCAGAAGATGAGACATATGATACAACTATAGAGTCAAGCGAAGATGTAGTTGAGTCAAGCGAAGAATCTGTAGGGGCGAGTTTTACGAGCCCTGAGGAAACCACAACCTCTGACCCTGAACTCGCAACATCTAGCGAGATAGAAGAAACAGAAGAAGAATCAAGCGAAGCACTTTTAGAATTAGAAAGCATTGTAGCAACAGAATCAGAATTATTTAATCTTGAACCACTTATAGCAAGCGAATCAGAGCCTATGCTATTTGGTGACTTATTAGGTGCTACACCAATAGGTGGAGACGGAACTCATGTTCATAAAATTTGCGGTGTGGCTGAGGGTGCACCATGTCTACACACAGAAGTTGCTGCGCATACAGAAATTGGTGACTATAGACTTATAGCAGTTGATGAATATGAAATCATGGCTGAAATCATTGATAACTTGATAGGAAGAGTTGATGATGGGCAAGGGAATTATGAAAATATAACAGAGCCAGAGTACTTAGTTTTAGGACGAGATGTAGAGTTTGACAAATCTGTTGTTGGTAACCCAAGAGATGACGACACAACAACAGACTTCTATACTATCAACTTAGTTAGAGATTTATATCTATGCCTAAATGGTCATAGCATTAAGAATATAAGATGGACATCAAGCACTAACAAACAGCTCTACATAACTAACTGTGGTAATACTGCAGAGGTAACTGCACCTACTTTGCCGACAAATTATACAATCTTTCCTGTGAATGCAAAAATATTTGGAGTAAATAAAAATATAATCGTTAGATCTGGACTGATTACTTCGCTAGAGACTGCTGAAAGATGTAAGTCAACATTTTTTGGAACAATTTTTGATGGCTATAATACTACAGCAGGAGTTCAAAATGTATTCCAAATCACTTATGATAATGCAAGCCTCATTGTCACATTAGAAGACTGCGAGTTTAGAAATTATAAAAATGATGCGGGTACTTATCAGGCTGTAGCACTTATATATATGAGGACTAAAGGGACTCTAGTTCTTAAAAATGTAAAAATATATGGTAACGATGGAATTCGAGACCATATATTTATCATGGGAAATACTAGTAGCCAAGGTAAATTAACTACTAAAGGCAGATGCGAAATTTATAATAACAATATGTCAACTGGTACAAGCCCTACAAGTTTTTTGAAAACAATAAGAACAACATTTACCATAGAAGATGAAGGCCTTTTTATATACAACAATTCAAAAACACCTGGCCACTGCTATATAGATGCAAGCACCAATGCTATAGTGAATATTAACGAGGGTGCAACTTTATCTATAGATAATAATAAGCTCGCAAAGAATACAGCTAATAATCATACTATATTTGTTTACATGGCTGCCACGATTAATGTTCGTGGAAATTTCTATATCACAAATAACAAAATAATTAATTGTGGTACTAGTAATACAGGTGAAGCACTTGCTGGTCTTTGGTCTGTCAAGGACTGCATCGTCAATATAGGAAATGGCATAGTTAAAATATGTGACAACAAAGCCTATAAAGATGATTGCCAAAATCCTGCTGATGATAAAACATACAAAGCACAACACTTATATCAAGTATATGTAAGTTCTAAGGACACATCAACTACATTTAAGATGTTTGATGGATACAAGTTCAATCCTGCAAATAGGATTGGACCAGTTGGTTTCCCTTCAGGTCAGTCAGGAAAGATTATGAAGTTCACTACCGATGAAGTAGATGACCCAAGTATAGTAAGCACAGTATTTAAAGTAGATAATTATTATTTTAAAGACTATGTAGTTGAAGTAAAAGATGATTATGCAAGAGCAGTTCATAAAGAATCAAGCCATAAACATAAAGAATGTGGTGTAGCAGTGGGAGAAACTTGTACTCACCAAGAGACAGCAGCACACACTGAAGAGATAATGTATTATGAATTATCAGGCGACCTTGCTATATCAGGTAGAATAGAATTGATAAAAGGTTTCTCTTCATCAGATGCTACAGAATATTTCTATCTAACTGATGATATAGATAATAGCGAAGGTAGTTTAATTTCTATAACATTACTTAGAGATGTATATATTTGTTTAAATGGTCACAGTATGAAAGGTGTCCGCTTCGCAAAGTGCACTAAGACAGTGCATATTTGTAACTGTCAAAACAACACAGCAACTTTAAGAACGGCTTCAGCAGGAGAAGAAGCATATATGTTTGACTGCAGTGCTTATCTCTATGGCAAACAGAATAAGAACATTCGTTTAAATACTTATGGTGTAGGAAGAATTGCAAGTGGATATGCAAGTAAAATTTATATATATGGAACCAATATAGATGCTGAAGACACAACTGGATATACTGATAGAAGCCGTGCTTATGTAAATTTAAATGGTGGACATTTCATCATGGAAAATGTTAATTTGTATAATTGCCATACTACTACTGAAAGATTTATGTATGTAAGAGGTGATGACAAAGGCGGTGGAAGTTTTACAATTAGAGATGTAAATTCATATAACATGTCAAAAATAGTGTACACATTAGTTAGACTAGGTGGAAAAAGTAATAAAAAGGGAACATTTACCATAAAAGGAAATTGTAAGTTTGAAAATATAGTATGCGAAAATGGAAGTTCAAATATAGTTGGTTTTGATACCTATTCAAGTATGATTTTAGACGAAGGAGCCACATTAACTTTTGAAGGCAATACTTTAAAATCAACTGCAAATTCGCTATTTGTGGCTGATGGTGCTAATGCTAATTTTATAATGAGAGAGGGCTCAAAACTTATAATTGATAATAATGTTTTCTATAAAACAAACAAAAACCAAGGATTTTTGATGTTTGCATCAGGTACGCACGATTTATTGGGAGATGTTATAATAACTAATAATAGCTTTTATAACTGCCAAGGAGTAACAAGCGACTACATAGGTGCTTTCCTTTCTTATAAGGATGCAAATTTAAATATAGGTAACGGTAAAATCTATATTGATAATAATAATGCATATCTTGATGATGGTGTGAACCTAGTTGATGATAAAGCTGTGCCTCAACACCATGTGTACGGATTTATTACTGGAAATACAACACTAGCACTTAATCAAACTGCAGGAACGAAGTTTAATCCAGAAACCTACATACCTAATTTTGCATTTATGGGATATGAAAGTGGAAAGGTTGCGAAGTGGACTTCAAACGAGTATGAAGAGTATTATAAAGCTTCATTTAGTGAAATGATAAAAGCTGATACCACTTACACACCTGATTTTAGGGTTGTATATGAAGAAAATAACCTTATAGTAAAATCTGCTTCAAACCACTTCCATAAAGTTTGTGGTGTTGGAGAAACTGATACTTGTCAACATACTGAGATAAGCGAACATACAGAAAACATTCAGTGGAGCGGAGCAAGAGTTGATAGTGTGGATGCATTTGTTCAATCACTTACTGGAACAGATGGTGCAACGGGAAGTTCATATTATTATCTATCCGATGATATAGTTGCATCTGCTATTATCACAATCACTCCAAAGAGAGATGTATATCTATGCTTAAATGGACATGATCTTAAAAACTTCGTGTTTAAGGGTACGAAATCAATATACATTACTAATTGTCAAACTAAATTAGCAACCATAGAAAATACAACAACAAACTTGATATTTAATGCTAATGTATATATCTATGGAATAAATAAAAATATTTTATTTAGTTCAAATAGAGTTTGTGATGTAAATAATAATAATACGGAATCTCACTTCTATAATTTAGTTGTTGATGGTCAAAAATCAACTAGTGGTGGTGATTATGCCACATTCTATTTAAAGAATGATGCGACAGTACGAAATTTAATTTTGGAAGATGTGACAGTTATTAATGTCAATGACGTAACGAGTGTCCTATATTTTGAGCCTACTACTACTTCGTCTAAAGGAGTAGTGAAGAATATGGAGATCAAAGACTGCTCTACAAAGGGTGGAGCGTTAATTCATATAAATAATTCTGTAACAGTAGACTTTAAGGGTAAAAACGAATTCCATAACAATGTACATACTGGTGCAAAATCTATGTTTTACTTTAATACTGCTGGTGGAGTTACAATATATGATGAAGGAATGTACATATATGACAATGTAACTACTGGAACTGGAAATGCGAACACTCATCTTAGCAAAAAGATCACTTTAGAAGAAAATGCAATATTAAGTATTGTCAACAATACTCTTAATAAAAATAATGGAGCTCTTACAACCATAGTAGGTGTGGCTAATGGGATTGATTGGAATATAAAGGGTGATTTAGAGATTAGAGATAACAATATTATAAATGCGGGAACACAGGCAAATAATTTAGTGTCAGGCTTGTGGATTGAAGCAAAAAATTCTCTCAATATTGGCAGTGGAAAAATCACCATAAAGGATAATAAGTGCTATAGTGATAATAAAGTCAATTTGGCTGATGACTCTAATTATGTTGCACAACATATGTTCAATCTTTTATCAGTAAGTAAAGATGTAAATTTATTTAATGTTATAGATGGTTGTAAACTAAATCCTGAATCTAGAATAGCTGGTGCAGCATTCTATACTGCAACTGGTGTTGGAAAAATTGTTGATTGGTCAAGTGAAGTGATTGATGATTTAAATGCATATAGAGATATGTTTATAGCGGACAAATTCTTTAACCCAATACTTGATAGAAGAGTTAAGAAAAATGTTCTGTTGCTTGATTATGATGAGACATTCGAAAATGCCCACAATCATAAAATCTGTGGAATATCAACAAGAAGTGAATGTACACACACCATATTTGAAAGACATACAGAAGGCATACCATATAAACCTCTTGGTGCAAATGTAGTTAAAGATAGGCAGATACTTATAACACTTCTTACAGATCAAAGTGGTGGTTCAACGGAGCCAAACTATTTCTACCTTACAACTGATTTAATTGGTTCTACTGGTGAACCAAAGAAGATTCAGTTTGATGTAGATACTTATATATGCTTAAATGGCCATACTATAAGAGGTTATGAAATGCAGATGAAGAGTGGTAAGTTCATGAACATAACTAATTGTAGTTCTGATATGGGAAGCATAAGACTTGATATATGGGGCAATTTGCCATTTAGCACAAATACAAGAGTGTATGGAATAAATCAAAATATAACTCTCAACACGCCAAGATTATGTAGTGTAAGTACTCAGGTCAATGAATATTATAGTGTTATTTTAGACCCACTTGGTTTAAGTGCAGGTGGAGACAAAGGTTCTTACCATGTAATAAATTTAAATGCTAATAGTAAGTTAATGATGGAAGATTTTGACTTTAGGGGTCTAGTAAAAGCGAACAGAATTATAAATGTAAATGATGGTGTAGCAAACACAAATTTTGTATTTAAAAATGTAACTGTCACAGGTAGCACTGCAACATATTGTCCATTCTACTTTGGAAATCAAACGACTTGTAAAATTGACATTTATGAAAAATTTGACATAAACAACAACGATTTTAGAATCACTAATGCTGGAGGCGGACTCTTTGCTACAAATGCCGCTAACATTACTATACATGATGGTGCAACTCTAAGTATAAGTGATAATACAGTAAGCAATCGCGGAGGCATATTCTATTGTGATAAGGGAAATGTCACAGTAGAAGCGGGAGGAAAATTTTCAGTATCTGGAAATACAATATATAAAAATACAAATTCAAGTTACTATAGTGGAAACACTGAAATAGTTTATATTGGTGGAAGTCAAAAATTCTCGGTTTTTGGTGACCTTGCAGTAGCAGATAACAAGATAGTTAATTGTGGAACAAATAGTGCCGGTAGTTATATGTCAGCGCTATCTTTATATGGAACTAACAACAGTATAGTAGTAGGAAATGGAAATTTAACTGTTGAAAATAACAAGGCGTTTAGTAATGCCGGAGGTAGCACTGCAAACGACACAACATATAAAAACCATCACTTATTCCAAGTATATAGTTACAATACTAAGTTAGTGTTTAAGCAGGCTGATGGCACGAAGTTTAATACGAGTAGCCGTGTAACTGTAACTATGCAAGGTATATCAGAAGGTAAGGTTATAGATTGGAACTCAAATACTACAGATAATATTTCGGCATATAGTTCAATATTTACTACAGACTATTTTGGGGACGAAGACCCTATGCTTGTAGTGTATAAAAACGATTCAGTGCAACTTGTATCTTCATCAAATTACCACTTCCATAAGGTCTGTGGTGTATCTACAAATAGCAATTGTACACATACATTGATAACTGATAGTCACGATAGTGTTGAGTTTTCAAGGTTGGGTTCTACAATAGATGCTAATACATTTGTATCACTTATGAAAGGTGTATCTGGACGTGCACCAGAATATTTCTATCTAAGGGGCGATATCACAAGTACATCTGAAAAAGAGATAGCTCTTCAAAGAGATGTATATCTCTGCTTAAATGGTCACAATATTTCTGGATTTAGATTTACTGGTAATGGCAAAAAGATATATATATGTAATTGCAGAAATGAGAAAGTGTCAACAATCAAGAATGTGCTTAGTACAAATATGATGTTTGCGACAAATGTTCAAATTTATGGTAGCACAAGAAGCAATGTAGTAGTTAATTCAGGTAGAATTATAGATGTCACAACTACATATGCAAATGATAGTGTGTCATTCTACAATGTAGATTTTGATGGTACTAATGCAAAAGATATAATATGGAAGAGTGGAAAGACAACTTATGAGGCTACAACTTTCTACCTTGCTGCATATACTACTAATTTTGAAAATGTCAAAATCTCAAATTATATAAATAATAAAAAATTCTTGATTGAAGCAGTTGGATCTACTGTGAATTTTAAAAACGTAGGCCTTTATGATAATAGAAAAGTTAAATGGTCAATGATAAAGATAGGAACAGATACCAGTAAGGCTACACTTAACATAGAAGGAAAAGTGGAGTTGTTGAGAAATGAATCATATCAAAGTTCAGACAATTTCTTCTTCTATTCATGCGGTGATATAAATGTAAAAGACAATGCAAGCCTTCTTTTAAAGAAAAACTTAACTGGCAATAACAAAGTTCTGATGGCATTCTTCAAAAATGGATGTCTAACTACTGGGGAAAATTCTTACTTTGGACTTGTAGAAAATGTGGTTGAAAAATTCACTGGCGCAACCAATACAGGACTTATTTATATAGAAGACAATGCAAAAGACTTTACCATAAAAGGTGATTTAGAAATGAGGGACAACCGAATTGCTAAATGTGGCACGTCTACATCAGGCAACTTTGTATATGGACTTTATATGTCTCCAAATAGATATATAAACATAGGAAGTGGAAAAATTACAATACAAAATAATAAGTCATACTCAGACTGGGATAAAACACTTGCTGATGACACAAAATATAAAGCTCAGCATATGTATCAAGTTTATGCCGACCACAGCACTCATAAGGCAAATGGACTATTTAAGGTTATAAGTGGGAAGAAATTCAATACTGAAAGTAGAATCGAAGGTGTAGCTTATACTGCATACAATTACAATGGTAATATCATCAAGTGGGATTCAACCACAGTAGATGATGCAGATATAGATAAATTTAATGAAGTGTTTACAGCTGATGCATTTAAGGATGATGAATTAAGTATAGGATTAGATGCAACTAATGGATGGGTAATAATAGAATTTGGAGCACCAAAGCATAGACATAAAGTTTGTGGCGTGGCAACTACATCAGCGTGCCTTCATAATGATTTAGTTTCACATAATGACGAAATAGGATATAGAAAAATAACATCAGAAGCAGACAGAACTACTTTGACGAATTCATTTGCTCAAGGTGGGGCGTTTGTATTGCTTGATGATATAGACCCAGCAAAGATTGGAGATGGCGGAGCAAAAAATATTGATGTGACAGTTGCAGATGATTTATATATTTGTCTTAATGGTCACTCACTTAAAGGAATTAGGTTCTTAAATGGAACTACAAAGACAATATATATAACAAACTGTGCAAGCGGTAAAGGAACAGTGCAATATGGAGTTAATGAGACTCAACTTGTAACTAATATAAGCCTTGAGATTTATGGAATCAATAAGAATATAGAAGTTAAACAAGATAGACTTGCATATCTAAATGGAGCAGCTTCATCTAATCAAAGAGTTCGTTTATATAGTGTAAAATTGGCAAGCAATACTGGCAATGCCGTTACTGATTCATTTATTTATATGGCAAACGGATCAAGTAATGCATCATTTGTAGAGGACTGCGAATTTACGAAACTAAATTCATATGCATTAGTTAATGCGATAGGAGATAGAACTTTTAACTTTAAGAACAACAATATTACTAATTCAAAATTCTCTAATTATCTCATAAGTTTTGATAAGGGAACGACTAAAGTTAGATTTGACGGCGAAAATAAGATTAATAACATAAAATATGCTAACACTGCAAGTGACTACTTTATCCATTTTGGCTCTTATGCTGGAAATGAGGTAGTGGTCAACGGAAACTTATCTATAACAAATTGTGAATCATATTATAATGCCAATCACTTCTTCCATGTAGGCGGAGGTATATTTACAGTTGAAGATAAGTCTAGTTTGTACATAAATAAAAATAAACTCTATAATACTGCAATATATGGTAGAGCTCTATTATATTTTGGAAACAATGCAGAGTTTAATTTATATGGTTGTCTTGAGATAAAGAACAATGAGTTTGTAGGTACAAGACAGAGTCACTCAGATGCTGGACTTTGGTATGGTAACTCATCTAAACCAATAAACATTGGTTCTACAAGTATAGTTATAAAAGATAACTCAACAACCAATGAAAGAGCAAATGTCAGAAATCTATATTCATATTATGCAGGTGCAGATGGAATATTTAAGCAAGCAGCTGGAACAAAATTTAATGCACTATTAAGTATGGTAGATTCAGTTGCAATTAATAGTGAAGATTATACTGGTGTAGTATATGAAAACTGGGATAGTAATTATGTACATGGACTTGGAGAAGTTCAATATAAAGAGATATTTAAAGCAGACACTTATGGTGGTAGAAAAGGAATAATTACTGCAAAAGACGGTGAAAAAATCATCATAACTTTCGGTGACCACTTCCATAAGATATGTGGAACTTTAGCTACTATGTCATGTGTTCACGAAGGTATAAGCGACCACGGAATCGGAACCACTGATGATATAATGCACACATATCTTGCATTAAGATGGGATAGTATGCCTGAGTTAGCTAATAAGTTAAGTCTTGGTGGTGAGTATTTCTTAATTAGAAAGATTAAATTTGATACACCAACTGTCATTGATTTACAAGAAGATTTATTCTTATGTCTTACAAGCTATTATGTAGAAAATGCTATATTTACAAGCTCAACTGGTAAGAAAGCATATATCTCAACTTGTATAGAGCAATTTGAAGAGCAGGAAGATGAAGAGGAAGTTGAGCAAGACTATGATGAGTTCGGACAACCAATTGCATCTCCTACTGCAAATATGGGAAGTAAGAGAAATGATAGACATGAGGTGGCACTCGTTGCTACAGAATCAAATGTAGATGCAATGTTTAAGTGCGGTGTTGAAATTTATAGTCCATTTAATTTAATAAATGTTTATGCTAATGAATTTATTTCTACTGACTTATCAGGAGAGCATAGTGTATTAAGAGGAGTAAACTTATATAATGATAAGACATCAGGTGGAAAAGATTATATAACACTTGGAGATAACGATTCACTTACTATTTCACAAGTTGAGATTTCTACATTATCAAATGTAGGGTACTTAGTAAATGGTAAAAATGCTACACTTAATGTTGCAGGAGTTAATAATATCTTTAGTAACGACATTACAAAAGGAATGTTTAATCTTGGTGCTATCAATCAAACATCTGGTTCTATCAATATAAAGAATAACACTATAACTAGGATGGCAGGTGAACAAAACTTTATCAAAGTAGCAAGCGAATCATATTTACTTGGTGATTTAATAGTTACTAACAATAAAGTTGTTTATGCGAATGTAACTAATGATGACGGAAGACTTACAATATTAAATGTATCAACACCTGGATTTATAAACATAGGAAATTCAAAATTATATACAAATAAAAATTTCGTATATAGTGATAATGGAAGCAATAAAGTTGATGAAGAATTATATCTAAATCATCACTTATATGATATTTTCTCAAATGCATTTGACGGAGTATTTGTACAAGTTGACGGCACTTATATGAATACACAAACAAAAATTAAGGCAGCATTCGCAGAACCAAAATATATGGGTGTGCTTGTAAAGAATTGGCCACTTGAAAATGCTTGTGAAAGTATGTTTGAGCCAGATAGGACAACTGATGCTATAACACCTACATTTAATAGAGGAATTACAAGTATCTCTTATGATGAAGAAATAAATGCAGTTGTTCTTGATAATGTGATCCGAATCACATTCTTATGTGGACTAAATAATGAGATGATAAGAAGACTTGAAGGTTCAGGCATAGCAAAAGATAAAGCAGAATGGGGCATGCCATACGAATTGAGAGATGATATATTTAAAATCCGTTTGAGAAAGTGGTATATATCAAGTTATGTAGACCAGCATGGTAAGACATATAGAACTGGATATTATGAAACAGGACTTCCTGCAAACACAGGTAGATTAACTCTTACAGCTCAGTGGTCGTTCATACCAAATAAAGATGAATGGATTACAGAAGAATCTAACATCAAGCCAAAAGATGTGTTTGAGAGAAATGCAGTACTCATAAATGGTGAGTGGGAGTTAAATAAACTTACTGGTACTTGGATGTATTATATGAATGCAAGTGGACCAATACTTGAAGGCTTATTCCCTGCAGATAATGCTGGAGAATATTTCGCGATGTCAGGAACTGATACAACGGGATATTTAAGAAAAGGTACATATCAGATATTCTATGATGGACAGCCATACTACTTTACATTTGATGAAAACGGAAAAATGCTTACTGGCTTTGTAACTATAAATGATGGCATATACTATTTTAGAGAAGAAGGTCACTTAAAAGGTGCTATGCAAATATTCCCTATGGTAGTTGGAACAAAGAGATACATATTTGATATCTACGGACGACTTGCAAGAATTGAAGATATGATAACTAATGAAATTGAATCTGTTCAATCAACATATCAAAAACTTGTAGGAGTTGATGACTACTACCCAGAGATTCCATCAGTAGTTGGTTGGAGCGAGCAAAGACTTAAAGAATATTACAACACTCAAGTTAATTGGGATACACTAATAAAAAGTTAGTTCTTAAAAATTGTAAAATGATAAAATTAGTTTTGAAAAACAAAATATTTATTATAATAGGAATAGTAATAGTTGTTTTATTTAGTTTATTCACTTTAAAACAACACAACAAGACAGTAGATGATGATATTTTCAATTTAGAAAAAAATATTGAAAATAAAAAAATTGGTGTAGCATATTTTTCTATAAATGATGACACAAAAGCTGTTGCTGAAAAGTTTTCTGAAATTTTTGAATGTGACTTAGTAGAGATAGTGCCCGAAAGAAAATATAGTGAAGAAGATTTAAATTTTGATGATGAGTCTTCAAGAGTTTATCTTGAAGACAATATTAATCTATTTCATCAGTATGAGGATGAAACATATGAAACATACGCATTATCAGAGGGCATAATAATTGAGACCACAGAAGCAATCGAAGATAATTCAAAAAAGCAAATAGAAATGCCAAAAGTTAGAAAGAACAATTTAGTTAGATATGACATTTTAATTATTGGATTTCCTAAGTGGTATGACAATGCACCAAAAGTAGTATATAGTTATCTTCAAAATTCTAAAAAACAAATAGTGATACCATTTTGTACTGGCGGAGATATGGGAAGCATAGACCAGTATATAGCAGAATATGTAGATGATTCTGTAACAGTGATGAGTGGCAAAGAATTTAATAGAAATTCAAGTGAGCAAGAATTAAGAGAGTGGATAACTCTATTAAGTGCAGATTTTCAGAGTCCGTAAGATTTAATAATAGCGAAAAACCAATATGTAAAACACTTAAAAAATAATACTTGCAAATATTTGTAAAAGTGATAAAATATATTTATAAATAATCAATTAATCCCTGACACTAAAGATAATTCTGAGGTGGAAGATATGGTTAAATATGATAATAGTTTAATTTACCATATCCATAAGGGATATGGTATTCTTTATGAAGATTGAAAATAAAAAAACTACACATATAAGTATCTATATATCAATTTTACTTATAGTGCTTCCTATTATTGTATCTATTGTTTGTCTTGGCATGGGTCGCCTTCAGATTCCAATTTCTGATATAATAAAATATTTTAGAGGTGAGGAGATACCTGCCCAATATAGGTTGACTCTTGCAAATATTAGAATACCAAGAATTATGTCAACTATTGTTGTTGGCGCATCACTACCACTAGCAGGACTTATATTTCAGTCATTTTTTTCAAATCCACTAGCGACTCCTGATACTCTCGGAGTGGCAAGTGGTTCTTGTTTTGGTGCTGCACTTGCAATATTGCTTGGGTTTAACATTTTTGGTATTGAGTTAACTGCATTTGCATTTGGAATATTAACAATAATTTTAACTGGCATCACAGGCATGAAAAGAGAAGAGTCAAAACAAACTATAATACTTGCAGGAATTATTGTGAGTTCTCTTTTTCAATCACTGATTTCATTTGTAAAATTTATAGCAGATACAGATACTCAACTTCCATCAATAACATTTTTCCTCATGGGAAGTTTTCAATCAGTTGGAAAAGAAACACTTTATGTGAGCATACCAATAGTAGTAATTTGTATAGTAGTAATCTTTTTACTTAGATGGAGAATTAATCTTTTAACGATTGATAATGACATCGTAAAAACTTTAGGAGTTAATATAACTTTATTAAGGATGATAGTTATATCAGCTGCCACAATAATAACAGCAGTATCAATTGCGATGGCTGGTCAAGTTGGATGGGTAGGATTAATTATTCCTCATTTTTGCCGTATGCTTGTAGGAGAAAACCATACAAGACTTGTGCCATTTACTATAAGTATAGGTATTTGCTTTATGGTAATAATTGACACTATATCAAGGTCTATGTTTGCTGCAGAAATTCCTATATCTGTGCTTACATCACTTATAGGAGCACCATTTTTTATATATATGCTAAGAAGTAGAGGCGGTGTTAAATTATGATTTTAGATGTTAAAAAAATATCATTCTCATATAAAGACCACGATGTATTTACTAATTTATCGTTTAAACTTGAAAGCCCAAGTGTCTGTTCTATTCTCGGACCAAATGGTATAGGAAAGACAACACTTATAAAGTGTCTCTTAGGACTTAAGAAATTAAAAGATGGTTGTATATTCTTAAATGATAAAAATGTAGCTAAGATGGATACTAAAAAATTCTATTCAATGATTGCATATGTGAAACAAGGTGGAAAAGAAAATTCCATATATACAGTTCTTGATACAGTTTTACTTGGTCTTGCAAATCACATAAATCCGCTACTTAAACCAAAAGACAGTGATATAGAAAAAGCTGAAAAAATCCTTGATGAGCTGCATATATCACATCTTAAAAATAATTACATTTCTCACCTAAGTGGTGGCGAAGCACAGATGGTATTTATGGCAAGAGCATTAATAAAAAATCCCGAGATACTAGTATTAGATGAACCGGAGTCAAATCTTGATTATAGAAATCAATTGTTGGTACTTGAAATTATAAAAACACTAAAAGATAAAGGGAAACTAATTATATTTAATACACATTATCCAGATCATGCACTTAGATATTCTGATAAGACTTTAATGATGAATGGACTTGATAAGTATAAATTTGGAGATACAAAAGATATTATTACAAAAGAAAATATAGAATATACATTCAAGATAAAAGCAGCTGTTGGTGAATTAAAAGAGGAAGACACAATATATAAAGATATTATACCATTATCTATTGTATAAATATGGGACTCAAATAACTTGCCTGCACAAAATGTATTGAGTTGCTTGCCTATTAGCCGTATGGGCGAGTTGTACGAGCCTAAGGAGGATATATGAAAAAATTTGCAATTTATGGAAAAGGTGGTATAGGTAAATCTACAACTGTATCAAATCTTTCTGCAGCATTTGCTAATATGGGAAAGAAAGTAATGCAGATAGGTTGTGACCCTAAAGCTGACTCTACAGGGCTTCTTACTGGTGGCAAAAGAATTAACACAACTCTTGAACTTATAAGAGATAGAAAAAATGATTTTGAACTTAGCGATATGGTAGAGATAGGTTACAATAAAATCGTTTGTGCGGAAGCGGGTGGACCAACACCAGGTCTTGGTTGTGCTGGAAGAGGAATAATTTGTGCACTTGAGAAATTAGAAGAAAAGGGAGCATATATAAAATATAAACCAGACATAGTTTTTTACGATGTGCTTGGTGATGTAGTTTGTGGTGGTTTCTCAATGCCTATGAGAAGTGGCTATGCTGATAAAGTGTTTGTTATAAGTTCCGGCGAAAATATGTCATTATATGCAGCTGCAAACATTTGCATGGCAATAGAAAATTTTAAAGGTAGAGGATATGCAAAGCTTGGTGGAATTATTTTAAATAAGAGAAATGTAAAAGATGAAGAGAAAAAAGTAAATGAACTTTGTAAGGATTTCAAAACAAAAATAGTTGGTGTTTTGCCATATGATGAAATAGTTCATAAAGCAGAGGATTTGAAAAAAACTGTTATAGAAGCATTCCCAAAAAGTGATATGGCAAAAGCATACATGAAACTTGCAAAGGAGGTTGCTAATGCTTAGAGGAGTTTATGAAGAAGTTAGAGATATAAGTGTTTCAAAAAAATTAAAAGATATAAATGCGGATGCACCATTTGACACAGGACTTGAGTATGGTTGTCCTGCAAGAGGGACTTGGAATATAGTACATACAGGATTTTTAGTGCCAGAGAGTCATCAAGTTTTTGTATGTGCTTCTAATTGTCTAAGAGGAGTTGTTTTGACAGCGGCAGAGATGGGAACCATTGGTAAGTTTTCAACCGTTACTATAAAAGAGAATAATGTGCTTGATGGTGATATGGAAGAGTTATTAATAGAAGGTATAACATCTATAATTAATAAACTCAAAAAGAAACCGAGGGCAATTCTTGTATATACAAGTTGCATACATCATTTCATGGCAATGGACTTAAGTCATTGTTACAAAACTCTAAGAGAAAGATTTCCCAAAATTAAATTTACTGATTGTTATATGAACCCAATAATGAGAAAAAGTGGGATGACACCAGATGAACTTATGAGAAGGCAACTATATTCATTAATCGATAAGACTAATAAAAAAGATGATACAATAAATATTTTCGGGAACAATTTTAAAACAGATGATAGCAGTGATTTAATTAGACTTATAAAATTAAGTAAGTATAGTATAAGAGATATAACATATTGTGAGACATTTGATGAATACGAAGATATGGGTAAAAGCAAAATAAATATCGCATATCTTGGTGTAGCAAAAAGGGGATTAAATGATATAAGTAAAAAACTAGGGCAAGAGGCAATGTTTTTACCTATAAGTTATGACCCTTCAACTATAAAAAAATACCTAACAGAGTTAGCGTTAGCAATAAATGTAGATATTGAAAAGTTTGACTTTAAAGAAAAAGAAGCGATTGATAAATTATTTGAAGCAAAAAAGATTATTGGAAATACTGCAATTGCCATTGATTATACATTTACACCTGCTACATTAAGTCTTGCAAAATTGCTTCTTGACTATGGATTCAATGTAAAAAAAATATATTTAGATTCAATTGGCGAAAAAGTAGTTTTAGAAGAATTAAAATATAAATACGGAAATAAAGATATAGAGTTTTATCCTACAGTAAATGTAGCAATGAGAGTAAATGATAGAGACCAAGGTGAAAAGTATCTGGCACTTGGTCAAAAAGCAGCATATTTTGCTAATACAAATTATTTTGTAAATGAAGTTGAAGGCGGCGGGCATTATGGATTTGACGGCATAAAAAAACTTGCAGAAAATATGGTCGACGCATTTTCAAGAGAAAAAAATGTATCAGTATTAATTCAAAAGAAAGGATTGGGGTGTAACTGTCTATTATGAAACAAATACAAACATTTTTAAGTACATATACAGCAGATGTATCAGGAGTGCCATCAGCACTTTATGAGTTAGGTGGGATGAGCATTATGCATGATGCATCGGGTTGTAATTCAACTTACAATACTCACGATGAGCCAAGATGGTATAACAGTAAAAGCATGGTATTCATCACTGGACTTTCAGAAATGGAAGCAATAATGGGTGATGATAAAAAATTAGTTGACGATATAATTAAAGCCGCAAAGGAATTAAAGCCACGATTTATAGCTCTTGCTGGTACGCCAATTCCTATGATTACTGGTTGCGACATAGAGGCAAATGCCAAAGTAATAGAGGCAGAGACTAATATACCTACATTTGGCATTAATACAAATGGTATGCACTCGTATGTGGAAGGTGCAGGTGAAGCTCTTTTACATTATGCGAAGGCATTCGTAAAAAAGGATGTAAGTAAAAAGCCTAATTCTGTAAATATTTTAGGAGCTACTCCAATTGATTTTTCAATAAAAGGACAAATCGAATCACTCAAAGAATTTTTAGAGAGTAACAAGATAAAAGTAATTTCAAATTTTGCACTTGGTTGTGATATTGATGAGATGTCAAATGCAGGCGAAGCATCAGTCAATTTAGTTGTGTCATCAGTTGGTATCAAAGTCGCAGAGTACTTACAAAATGAATTCAACACCCCATACATAGTCGGCGTTCCATATGGGGACAAAATGAAACAAGATTTACTTGATGCAATTGTAGGGGCGAGTTTTACGAACCATAAAACCGTATGGGCGAGTACTGCGAACCCCAAAGCCGTAGGGGCGAGTTTTACGAGCCATAAAACCGTAGGGGCGAGTTTTACGAGCCATAAAACCGTATGGGCGAGCTGTGCGAGCCCGCTTTTCTTGAGCGATATAGGAAAGAGCGTCAAGAATGAAAAGATTTATATAATCGGCGAGTCAGTAACATCAAAGTCACTTGCAAAATACATCTACTATAAATACGGTCATGTCGCAACAGTTATCTCAGCAGTTGAACTTGGAAATACTTATCATGGAGACATAGTTAAAAATTTAAAAATTAGGAAACTATGTGCAAATGAAAAATTTGACTTAAACTTACTTGATGAGGATGATATAGAAGAAGCAATCAGCGATGCAAAAATGGTTATAGCAGACCCGCTATATAAACCAATTGTTCCAGAAAGTGCAGTGTTTGTGAGTAATCCGCATGAAGGTTTTTCAGGGAGATTATACCGGAAGAATATAGTTAACTTAATAGATACTTTAAAATAATATATATAAATTAAATAAATGTTTCGGAGGAAATTAAAATGAAAAAGTTATTATCAGTGGTATTAGTTTTAGCAATGTGTGCTTCACTTGTAGCATGCGGAAGTAGTTCACAAACTGCAAGTGCAGGAAATGAGAAAGGTACTCACATAGTAGTTGACCATGGTGGAAACCAAGTTGAAGTACCAAACAAGATTGAGAGAATTGTTGTATCAGACATTTTTCCAATCCCAGCAGTTCTATCAGTATTCTTTAACAGTGCCGACAAGATAGTTGGTGTAGCACCAACAAGTTATAGTGCTGCAAAGAATAGTCTGCTTTCACAAATTTATCCAGAAATCTTAAATGCAAAAACAGATTTCATGAATGGAAATGTAATCAATGTTGAGGAACTTATGAAACTTAATCCTGATGTTGTATTTTACAGCGAAAACAACAATGAGCAAAAAGAAGTACTTACTAAAGCAGGATTTTGCGCAATAGGAATATCTGCAAATGGCTGGGGCTATGATTGTATAGAGACACTCAATCAATGGCTCAAAACTTTAACAGAAGTATTCAAATATTCTGATAATATCAAAGCTTTGACTGACAGAAGCGAGAAGGCTCAAAAGAAGTCAAATGAGATTTATGCCATGATAAAGGGTAGAATTTCAAAACTCACTAATGAAGAAAAGAAGAGGGTGTTTTTCTTATTCCAATATAACGACAGCACTATGATGACATCAGGTAAGAATTTCTTTGGTCAATGGTGGGCTGATGCCTCAGGTTGCTTAAATGTTGCTGAAGAACTTGCAAAAGATAATTCAGTTGCAACTAATCTTGAACAAGTTTATGCATGGAATCCTGATATGATTTTCATAACTAATTTCACAACCGCACTTCCTAAAGATTTGTATGAAAATACTGTTGGAACATATGACTGGAGTGAAGTGAAAGCTGTAAAAGATAAAGAGGTTTATAAACTTCCGCTTGGTATGTATAGAACTTATACTCCTGGAATTGACACACCTATCACACTTCTTTGGTTTGCTAAAACTGCTTATCCTGAGATGTTTGAAGATGTAGACTTGGTAAAAGAAACAAGAGCTTACTATCAAGATATTTTTGGAATAAATCTTAGCGACGATCAAATAAAGAGTATTTTTAACCCAGATGCAAATGCTGGAAGAACTTATTTTAATTAGTTGTATGGGCGAGTTTTACGAGCCCGCAAATCGTATGGGCGAGTTTTACGAGCCCACAAATCGTATGGGCGAGTTTTACGAGCCCGCAAATCGTATGGGCGAGTTTTATGAGCCCACAAATCGTATGGGCGAGTTTTACGAGCCCACAAATCGTATGGGCGAGTTTTACTAGCCCGAAAATCGTATGGGCGAGTTTTAGAGCCCGCAAATCGTATGGGCGAGTTTTACGAGCCCGAGTAGGTAAAGTTATGAATAGAATAGCAACAATTAGTATTATTGTAGAACAAAACAATAAAGAGACAGTACAAAAAGTCAATGACTTATTGCATGAGTTTCAAGATGTGATTTTGGGTAGGATGGGAATACCAGATAAGACTCACAATGTAAACATAATAAGCGTTGCAATGTGTGCCGATGAAGATAAAATTAATGCGCTTACAGGTAAGCTTGGTAGAATAGACGGTATAAGTGCAAAAACACTTTATTCTAAAAACTCATATTAATTTAAAATATGTCGTGGTATAAGGAATAGGTGCAGCATTAAAAGCAGCAACAATTTTAGCAAATCGTAGTGATAATAAGAATAATAGTTGAACTTTAAAATTTGCAAGTATATAGAGGTGACTTATGAACAAGGTAGTTAGTAAATTTATTGACACTCATAGTTTGTCCGTTGAAGAATATGAATCACTGCTAAACAATATAACAAGCGATGAAAAGGAAGTTTTAAGGCAAGAGGCGGTAAAACTAGCCACATCGATATATGGCAATAAAATTTATGCAAGAGGTCTTATTGAGTTTTCGAATTATTGCAAAAACAATTGTTATTATTGTGGAATTCGAAATGGAAATAAAAACTGTGATAGATATAGACTTACAAAAGAGCAAATTTATGATTGTTGTGATTTAGGATATGAACTTGGTTTTAGAACATTTGTATTACAAAGTGGAGAAGATTTGTTTTTTAATGATGATTTGATGGTCGAAATAATTTCTCACATAAGAAGCAATTTTCCGGATTGTGCTATAACTATATCTATAGGTGAAAAAGAAAAATCAACTTATCAAAAATATTTTAATGCTGGAGCAAATAGATATTTACTTAGACATGAAACCGCAAACAAAAAACTTTATGAAACGATTCATCCAAAAGAAATGTCGTTTGATAACAGAATGAGATGTTTGCAGGATTTAAGAGATATAGGCTTTCAGGTGGGTGCTGGATATATGGTTGAGTGTCCACATCAGACAAACTATGATTTAGCACTTGATTTAAAATTTGTAGAAGAATTTAAACCAGAGATGTGTGGTATAGGACCATTTATCCCACATAAAGATACTGATTATAAAAATGAAAAAGCAGGAACTTTAGAAAAAACTCTTTTGCTTCTTTCTATTACACGAATTATTTTACCAAGAGTCCTACTTCCAGCAACCACAGCCCTTGGTACTATTAATCCGCTTGGCAGAGAAATGGGAGTTGAACATGGTGCGAATGTTGTTATGCCAAATCTTTCACCAACAGAAGTTAGAAGCAAATATTTATTATATGATAATAAGATTTGCACTGGAGATGAAGCTGCTGAATGTAAAAACTGCATGAGTGCAAGGATGAAGCGAATTGGTTATGAATTAGTTATCGATAGAGGAGACTTTAAAAAAGAGTAAAGGAGGCTACATGGGTAATTTAAATGAGACAGCAAATGCAGACAGAATACATATTGGTTTTTTCGGGTGTAGAAATGCTGGAAAATCAAGTGTAGTTAATGCGGTAACAAATCAAGAGATAGCAGTTGTGTCAGATGTGAAAGGAACTACGACTGACCCAGTTCAAAAGGCGATGGAGATTTTGCCACTTGGACCAGTTGTCATAATTGATACACCAGGTTTTGATGATGATGATAAACTTTTGGGCGCAAAGAGAGTTGATAGAGCAAAAAAGATTTTAAACAAATCTGACATAGCAATTCTTGTCATTTCGACAGTTGAAGGTATAAATAAGTATGATGAGGAATTACTAAAGATATTCAAAGACAAAAACATTCCTTATGTAGTTGTATTTAATAAAACTGATTTAATAGATGATAACAAAAAGAAAGAACTCGAATCAAAACTTGATGAGATCTCAAGAAAAAATTATCTATTTGTGAGCGCAAATACAAAGCAAGGAATAGAAGATTTAAAAAACACTATAGGAAAACTTAGACCAGATGATACTGATAAATCTCTTGTCGGCGACATTGTTAAGAAAAATGATTATATAGTTCTAGTTACACCTATAGATGAGTCAGCACCAAAGGGCAGAATGATATTGCCACAAGTCCAAATGATAAGAGATGTTTTAAATCACGATGCATATTGTATAGTTACTAAAGAGACTGAACTTAAAAATGTCATTGACAATATGGGAAGGAAACCAGATTTTGTAATTACTGATAGCCAAGTATTTAAATTTGTTGATGGTATTGTTCCAAAAGATGTACCACTTACTTCATTTTCAATTCTGCTTGCACGCTATAAAGGATTTCTTGCGACAGCAGTTAAAGGAGTAGAGGCTGTTAAAACACTTAAAGAAGGTGACACAGTATTAATTGCAGAAGGTTGTACTCACCATAGACAGTGCTATGATATCGGAACTTATAAAATTCCAAAGTGGCTTAAAGAGTATACTGGAGCGACAATCAACATAGAGACTTCATCTGGTACAGAATTTCCAGAAGATTTATCGAAATACAAAATGGTAATTCACTGCGGAGGATGTATGACACCTGATAGAGAGATGCTATATCGTATGAAGTGTGCAGTGGATGCAAATATTCCATTTACCAATTATGGTATATTTATCGCATATGTAAATGGTATATTAAAAAGAAGCATAGAACATATACCAATTAAATAAGGGGCTCGTAAAACTCGCCCATACAAAGTGGCTCGTAAAACTTGCCCATACAAAGGGGCTCGTCAAACTTGCCCAAACAAAGGGGTTCGTAAAACTCGCCCATACAAAGTGGCTCGTAAAACTCGCCCATACAACGGGGCTCGTAATGATACCCATATCGTAGGCGCGAGTTGCACGAGCGCCAAAACAAAGAGTTGCAGGGTTCGCCCTGAAAGGAGAATAAAATGGAGAATAGAATTTTCAAAATCAGCGATTACGCAAAAGAGAGCACCGAGGCAGCTCTAAAAACTGCCATCACAGCCACAGACAAATCAGCAACTGTAGTATGGGTTGTAAAACCTGGTCAATCAGTTAAATGCCACAAACACCCAAATGCTGATGATGTATGGATTGTTTTAGAGGGTGAAGGACAATTTCATTGTGAAGTTGGTAAAGACACACTCGTAAAAGCTGGAGATGTTATTGTGAATAAGGCAGGTGATTGTCACGGATTAACAAATAATAGTGACAAGGATTTCAAATTTTTAGGAGTACTCACTCCTGTACCTGCAGAATATGTTGCATTAGAGTAGATGTTATATAATAGTAAACTAAATGGGACCATATGTAATTATACCAAAGTGGTATACTATTTCTAAGAATCTGTCATATAAGATAATTCACCGCCATGAATCTGGGATGAGCACGGATAATAAAAAGATTTGCGAAATAATAAGAGAAAACACAAGCAAAACAGATACAATTAGCGTATTATGAAGAAAAACCAAAAATTATTGTTTTACAATCTGGCAATTGGGGAAAGTATGATGGTGAAATAAAAGAATTTATTGAAAGTGAAAATTATGAGTTGCTATACCCCCAAGCACCCCACAGGCACGATATGGATACCATCTTTACGAGTGTAAGCCATCTCTCCACCTGTTAAAATCATTTCAAAAGCTGGTTCTTGCTTGTTGTTGTTTTTAATTAAATTCTTAAGTTTTAACAAGTGTTTTGCACCTTCTTCGATGCCATCACTTCCAAGTTTACACTCAACTAAAGCGTATTTATTATTATCAAGTGTTAGAACGATGTCGGTTTCTAAACCGATACGGTCTCTATAATAATAAATTGTTCCATTAAACTTACTTGCATAAACTTTTAAATCTCTAATACAAAGATTCTCAAATATAAAACCAAAAGTATTTAAATCTTTTTCCAAATCATTTGGACTTAAGTTCATACTTGCTACAGCAAAAGAAGGGTCTGCGAAAACCTTTTTTTTTGATGAAGTCATGGAAGTTTTTGAACGGATATTAGTATTCCATGCATCTATATTTTCTATCACAAATAGCTTTTCTAATGCACTTAGATATGATTCAAGAGTGACAATTGATAAAGTCGGAAATTCATTTTTTACATCATTTAAAATATTAATTTTTTTAACCATAGTAGCGACATTCCTCGCATAAGATTTTAAAATCGCTCGTGTAAGTTGTGTGTTGCGGTTGACATTATCGACAGTGTTGATGTCGACTGAGCAAATGCTGTTTATATAATCTTTTGGTATAAACAATTTGGATCTATCATCATTTGCAATAACTGCTTCTGGAAGTCCGCCTCTACATGCAACAAAAATTAATTCTTCTATACTTAAATCTGATTTTACACCATCAAAATTATAATTTTCGTCCTCAAATAATTTTATCAAAGACACCTTTCCGTTTGAGTCATTTGATTCAAATAAACTCATAGGGGACATATTTATTCTTGAGATGCGACCTATACCTGTATGCATATTGTCATTTTCGTCAGTCGAATTAGAGCCAGTTAATATATACATACCTTTTTGTTTTTCCATATCTGCTTTTAATCGAATGGCATCCCAAATCTCAGGAATTATCTGCCATTCATCAATAAGAAGAGGTAAGTCACCTTGTAATAATAAAGATGGCTTAACCTTTGCTGTCTCAATATAGCCTTTTATTTTATCTGGATCTTGAAAGCGAATTATGGTTTTAGCCTTTTGCTCGGCAGTAGTTGTTTTACCAGACCATTTTGGACCAGTAATCAAAACTGCACCAAAAGTTCTCAGTCTAAATTCTAATTCATCATCAATTATCCTTTTAAAATATACCATAAAAACCTCTAAAATACTATAATTTACAAAAAGTATAAATGAATTATATGTTTTTGTCAAGTTTCATTATATGTTTTTGTAAGGTTTTATTATATGTTTTTGTAATTTTAGATAAAATCCACGAAAAAAGGGACTTTTTAGCCCCTTTTATGCTCTATTTGAGTTTATAGTTAAGTCCCTTAGAAAATTCTTTACCTCGTCATTTAACTCATAAGGAAGTAGCCTATAGCTCCAGTTCATAGGATTTAGAGTTGATGGTACATTCATACGACCTATGCTTCCTGTGCCAAGAATGTCTTGGAACTGAGTTATGACGAGGTTTGCTTTACTTTCATACAGCACCTTAAGAGCCTCTTTGTAGTAATTAGCAGGGTCTTTTAAGTGTAAATATTCTATAGCATAGTTTTTGTCATTTTCATTTATTGAATTAATCCATCCCATAAATGTGTCATTGTCATGAGTTCCAAGATATGCCACACTATTTTCTATGTATGTATGAGGGAGATAATCAGTGTTACTTTTGTCATTTGAGTTGAATGCAAATTCTAAAACTTTCATACCAGGGAAACCAGTAAAATGTAAAAGATCTCTTACACTATCTGTCAAAAAACCTAAGTCCTCTGCAATAATATCCACATCACCCAAATTATTTTTTATAGTTTCAAATAATTTAATGCCTGGTGCACTGACCCATCTTCCATTTTTTGCATCAGGACTTCCATATGGGATAGCATAATAATAATCAAAACCTCTAAAATGATCAATTCGCAGCACATCATATAGATTAAGCAAGTGTGAAAATTTATTAGTGAAATATTTAAAATTATTTTCTTCTATATATTTGTAATTGTAAATAGGATTACCCCACAATTGACCTAATTCTGAATAACCATCAGGTGGGCACCCTGCAACATCTATAGGTTTTTTGTTATCATCAAGTAAAAACAATTCGGGGTGAGCCCAGACCTCATCACTATCATATGCACTATATATTGGTGCATCGCCTATTATTTTAATTCCTTTACTATTTGCATAGTTTTTTAAATCAAACCATTGTTTATAAAACACGCATTGAATGAATTTGTAAAATTCAATAGTCTCTTTATGTTTATTTTTGAAATTGGAGATAGTATTTTTATCGCATAGTTTAAATTCACTTGGCCATATGTCAAATGAAGAATTATTGAAGTAAGATTTTATAGCAAGAAATGTGGCATAGTCATCTGCAAAAAAATCTATGTAATTATAGTACTTTTTATATTCATATGGTTTCTGTACTACAAAATTATCAAAGGCGATTTTTAATATTTTAAATTTATATTCAAATTGCAAGTCATAGTCAACTCTTCTTATATTGCTATTAACGGATAGAAAACCAAAATCAGACTCTTTTAATAGCCCATCATTTTTAAGCAATATAAAGTCAATAAAAAAAGGGTTCCCAGCAAAACTTGACATTGCTGAGTATGGCGAATTCCCGAAACTTGTATGCATAATTGGCAACACCTGCCAATAAGTTTGTCTGGTTTCAACTAAGAAATCTACAAATTCGTAGGTACATTTCCCCAATGTGCCGATACCATATTTACTTGGTAGAGAGAAAATTGGCATAAGTATGCCGCTGCTTCTTTTCATAGTCTAATATTATAATCCAGATAAAAAAAATAGTAAAGATAATTGTTTATTCATTTATCGCATTGTGATATAATTAAATAAAAAAAGTGAGGTGATAGTATGAGTAAAGAGTATAAGATTCTTAAAGATGCATTTAATAGTATTCAGAAGAAAATTCCTTATGTGCCGGACATTGCCATAACACTTGGCTCTGGCTTAGGAGATTTTGTTGATAACTTAGAAATTGATGCAGTTATTGAATATTCAAAAATTAAAAACTTCCCTAAGGCAACAAATCAAAACCACAAAGGAAGATTTGTGTTTGCAAGAATAAATGATAAAAAAGTTTTGATAATGCAAGGAAGAATTCATTTCTATGAGGGATATAGTACAGTAGAAGCAGTTCGCCCTGTAAGGCTTATAGCTATGATGGGTGTAAAAAAATTGATTGTGACAAATGCTGCTGGTGCTACAAATAAAAATTATAAGCCGGGCGACTTGATGATAATTAAGGACCATATATCACTATTCGTTCTAAATCCATTACTTGGTGAAAATGTTGAAGAGTTAGGAACAAGATTTCCTGATATGACAGAAGAGTATGATAAGAAAATAATTTCTATTATAAAAAAAGTTGCAAGTAAAAATAAAATCAAAATGCAAGAAGGTGTTTATTGTCAATTAACTGGACCTTCGTATGAGTCTGCATCAGAGATAAAAATGATAGGCAAACTAGGGGCTGATGCTGTTGGTATGAGTACAGTTATTGAAGTTATATCAGCAAGACATGCTGGAGTGAGTGTAGCTGGTATAAGTGTTATCACAAATATGGGCACTGGACTTTCAAAAGTTAAACTTAGCGATGATGATGTAAGAGAGACTGCATCAAAAATTGCAACTAAATTTGAAAAATTAATTAAAGGTGTGATTGCAGAAATATAGTAATAAAAACTCTCTACCATAGTAATATTATTAAGAAATGTGGTATAATGTATATATTATGAACATAAGAAAATCAACTGAAAATGACATAAACAAAATAATGGATGTCTATAGCTATGCAAGAGATTTTATGGTAAAACATGGCAATCCAAAACAGTGGGCTGAGAAAAATTGGCCACCTGTTGACTTAATTCACGATGATATAAAAAATGGAAATAGCTATGTATGTGTAAATGATAGCGATTCTGTAATCGGAACTTTTTATTATGCATATGGAAAAAATATTGAACCAGCATATAATATGATAGAAGATGGAAACTGGTTAAGTGATACTCCATATGGAGTTATTCACAGAATTGCTAGCAACGGTTCAGAAAAAGGGATAGGTGCATTTTGTATAAACTGGGCATACGAGAAATGTAAGCATGTAAGAATAGATACACATGAAGATAATAAGGTTATGCAAAACCTACTAAAAAAAATTGGGTTTACACATTGTGGAACAATATATATAAAAGAAGATAATTATCCAAGATATGCATATGAAAAAATATAATCATATGACAAAATAGGAGAAACATTGGAATATACTTTAAAAAAATTGGGCGATATAAAAGCTATAAAGATCCCTATGAAGAAATTTAAAGGTAGGGATATGGATGAAAAGAATAAAGCCCCTATAAAAAAGAAAAAGAGAAAAAAGAAAGTCCATTTATTTAGAAAGATTTTAGTGGCTATAATTGCGATTGGTTGTCTGGGTTTATTTTTAGGACTTGGTATGATTAAAGGTATACTTGATAGCACACCACCACTTACAAGTTTCCATTTTGGACCTACTGCTTTTGCTACGAGGATTGTTGATAGAAAAGGTAATCTTATGGATACTCTTGTAAAAGAGGGTTCAAATAGAGAGCCAGTTAAGTTTAAAGACATACCAGAAAATCTTATTAATGCATTTGTGGCTATAGAAGATGAAAGATTTTGGGAACACTCAGGTGTAGACATAAGATCAATTGCAAGAGCTATTTATGGTGTAATAAAATCTGACTCAAGTCGTGGAGGTGGTTCAACCATAACTCAGCAGCTAGTTAAGAACTCTGTTTTTGACTCTGCACTCCACGAAAAAGGATTTGAAAAATATGTTCGTAAACTTCAAGAACAATACATAGCACTTCAATACGAGACTCAAGCGGAAATGTCCAAAAAAGAAATTAAAGAGCAGATAATTACTGATTATTTAAATGTCATAAACTTAGGTGCAAATACTTTAGGTGTAAAAGTCGCTGCAAAAAGATATTTTGACAAAGAGCTAAAAGATTTAACAATAAGTGAATGTGCTGTCATAGCAAGCATCACAAAAAATCCTACTAAAAATAATCCAATTACTCACCCTGAAGAAAATCAGAAAAGACAAAAGCAAACTTTAAAAAATATGCTTGCACTAAATTATATTACAGAAGAAGAATACGAGACAGCAATAAATGACGATGTATATAGTAGAATAAAAAATGTTGAGATCAAAGTTGAAAATACAGTATCAGTGTATACATATTTTACAGAATCAGTTATAGATCAATTACAAGAAGATTTAGTAAAACGACTTGGTTATTCGCAAAGTCTTGCTACAAATTTATTATACTCAGGCGGTTTAAGGGTTGAGACAACAATGGACCCAGACATTCAAAAAATAGTAGATACTGAAGTTAATAGAGAATCAAACTATAAAGTTAAGAAATATGCTATTGATTATAGATTGTCAATTAGACATAAAGATGATACACAGACACATTATTCACAAGCTGATGTAGAAAACTATCATGTAAATGTTTTAAAAAATAAAAAGTATGATGGATTATTTGCAAGTAAAGACACTGCACAGCAGTTTATAAACAGCTTTAGAGACTCTGTTTTAAAAGACGGAGATACTGTTGCAGGTGAAACATTAAATTATTTTCTAGAACCACAATGTTCATTTGTTATGATAAATCACAATACAGGTGAAGTTGTGGCACTATCTGGTGGTAGAGGAGAAAAAACAGTATCAAGGTCATTAAATCGTGCAACAGTAACAAAGAGACAACCAGGAAGTACTTTTAAAGTGTTAACCGCATTTGCACCAGCATTAGAACTTTATAATAAAACACTTGCAACTACTTACTACGATAGCGAATATGTATATAAAAATAAAAATGTTAATAAGACATTTAAAAACTGGTATTCTTCAGGGTACTTAGGATTTCAAAATATAAGAGCTGGAATTGTTTATTCATTAAATATAATTGCTGTAAGATGTATGATGGAAACAGTCACACCAGAAGTAGGAATAAGATTTGCTAAACGACTTGGTATCACATCGCTTGATGAAAATGAAGATGCAAACCCAGCATCTGCTCTTGGCGGACTTACATATGGAGTAACAAATTATGAGTTAACTTCAGCATTTGCAGCAATTGCAAATGGTGGTAATTATAGAAAGCCAATATTTTATACTAAAGTTTATGACCATCACGGGAAAGTGATTTTAGACAATACAAAAAATCAAACTACAAGAGTTATGTCTAAAGAAAATGCATACTTATTGACATCTGCCATGGCAGATTCTATGGTAGGTGGAAAAGCATTTAGTAGTTCAACTATGAATATTACACCTACATCAACTCGAGCTTGGTTTAAGGGAATGTCATTAGCTGGAAAGAGTGGTACAACAACAAATAACAATGATATTTGGTTTGTAGGTTACTCACCATTTTATACTGCAGGAGTTTGGGGTGGTTGCGATGAGAATCAATCTCTTCAAGATACAAGAAAGAAAATTAATAATGGCGGAACTTCATTCCATAAAGACATATGGAGAAAGATAATGCAGTCAGTTCACTCTTCGTTTAAAGATCCTAAGTTTGAAAAGCCGGCTGGATTAATACAAAAGAAGATTTGTAGAAAGTCTGGACTACTTGCTACATCAGGATGTGAACATGATTTAAGAGGAAACTGTACATACACGGAGTATTTTATAGATGGTACACAACCAAGGACAAGATGTAATTTTCACACAAGTATTGGAACTATAAATATGCCTAAAAAATATATAGATCAAATATCAGATGACACACTTTATATAACACCTACTACTGATACAGTTCCGATACTTCCAAGCGAAGAATCAAAACCAACAAGTAATATTATAATAGCGCCTACATCAGTTAATGAGCCAAGATAAGGAGATTTTGATGAAACAAATTAAGAGAGTTTCAATTATCACATTAATGTTATCATTTGTTTTGATTATATCTTCTTGTGATATTAATAAAAAAGTTAATGTAGATGAGAATACTATAAATGAAAACTTATCAAATGAAAACAGCACTACCATTTATGGTGATGAGTTACATAAATTAGAAGGGTCTATTAAAACTCTATCAAAATATCAATTGCCAAATACGGATGAAGAATTTTCAGGTTTTAAAGTTAATGCTATATATGACTATGAATCAAGAAATGCTAAAGTAGTTATATTTAACCATGAAAAGTCAGATGCAAAAGCAATACTAATATCAAATGATGATAGTGACAAGATGGCTGCCATTGGTTTTAATACATTAGCATATGATGATAAAGGGATACCACATGTATTTGAACATGCTTGTCTTGGTGGCTCAGATAAATACGATAGTGCAAATCTATTTGATGAAGCAGTAAATAAAACTTATAACACTTATATGAATGCATTTACAATGCAACATGCGACAGTATATCCAGTGTCATCACTTTCTGATAAACAACTGTTTGAATTATATAAATTCTATCTATCTGGTGTTTTTAACCCAAATGTTTTAAGTGATGAAAAAAATATTGAACGAGAAGCATATAGATACACTTTATATGATAAAGTAGATGACATTAAATTAAATGGTATAGTTTATAGTGAGATGTCGGGCATTGAAGGAAGTATATTAAGTGCTTCATATAATAATTCTCTTAAAACTATGTTTAATGACAGTTTTATGGGGACAAATACAGGTGGAGACACTGATGAAATACCAAATATTAAAATAGAAGATTTAAAAGAATTTCACGAAAAATATTATCATCCAAGTAATATGATTCTTATGCTATATGGAGATATAGATTATAAAAAATACCTTGATTATATTGATAAAGAATATTTGAATAAATATGAAAGAAAAGATATATTAAAAGATGATCCTAATTACAATAAGAATGAAAGTTTTATAGAAAAACAATTTGATTTCGCAGTTACAAATGATGCAAATGTAGATGGCCAGACAATTATAAATTACAATGTAATTTGTGAAGGTATGAGTCAATATGAGAGTGGGATATTTACACTCATTTTAGAAGCACTTAGAAGTAGCGATGGAAAACTCAATAGTTTAGTAAAAGAAAAAATACCAAATGCAGATTATGTTGTTTTAGACTTATTATACTTGCCAATACCTTGCTTTACTATACAATTTAGTAATGTAAATCAAAATGATAAAATTTTAATTAAAGAAATTGTAAAAGAATCATTTAAAGACTTAATTGATAATGGAATTAAAGTTGATATAGTAGATGGAATTATGAATCACACTATGCTTTCTTTAGAAGCTGAAAAAGATTCTCATGGATTTTCAGATTATGTAGCTACATTTTTTGCAAGAGCTTTTTCAGATAAAGGAAATGATATACTTGGTTACTTAAAATATTATAAGTCACTTAATGAGATTGAAGATTCTTATAAAAAGGGGGAAGTAGAAAAATTAATTAACAAATACTTAAATAATGATAATAATTCATCTATGACAATAACTGTACCAAAGGTTGGTTTACTTGAAGAAAAGACAAAGAGTTTAAGCGAAAAATTAAAGTCTATGAAGGATAAGATGTCGGAAGATGAAATTAATGATTTAATAGCTAAAACTAAAAAATTTGATGATTGGGTATATGAAGAATCAGAAAAAACTATAATTGGAAGTTTAAGAGTATCAAGTGTAAGTGAGCTAGAAGAATATAGAGCAAGTTGCAGTGCTTATGAAGAGACATCAGAAGGCATACATTTTATAAGAAGCAATATTGAAAACATCAAATATCATAAATTTGATTTATTGTTTGATATTAGTAATTTAAATGTTGATGATGCTATGAAATTAAAATTCACATCGTTACTTTTAGGAGAACTTCCAACTACTAATTATGCCAACCAAAAATTAAAATCAGAAATTTATAATAACACACATAATTATTTTTCAGGTATTTATGTGTGTGAATTTTTTGATGGTGGATATAAACCATACTTTTTATATTCTATGACTGCACTTGATAAATGTATAGATAAAAACTTTGAATTATTAGATGAAGTGATGTATGAGACAAAGTTTGATGATTTAGATTTAATTAGAAGTACTGCGTCAAAAGAATATAATGATTATAGAATAAATGCAAATAACAACCCAATAAGTGTTGCTATAAGTGAAGTTGACGTAAAAACCAATATTGATAAAACATATAGTCATAGAATTGGAAATATATATTATATGAATTTTCTAAAAGAAATTATAGAAATGGATGACGATACTCTAATTGATTATATGAAAGACTGTAGATCTTTATTAGAAAGTGTATATAATAAGAATGGTTTGGTTTGTAAGATTATAGGAAACTTTGATACCATAAAGAACATTAAAAATCAAATTTCGGATTTAGCAGCAGGCTTTAATAGAAATAGAAATAAAGTTGCATCTCTATCTGACTTTTCAAATGACATAAAAAAATCTACTGCAGTTGTAACTTCAGGTTTAGTGCAGTATAATGTTGCTGCAACATCGCTTAAATCAAATGGAATTGAATACACATCTAAATATGATGTTTTGACTAATATAATAAACGATAAGATTTTGTATCCTGAGTTTAGAGTTAAAAATTCAGTATATGGTGCATATAGTTCAGTTGATAGAAACAGAATGATTGTTTATACATATAGGGACCCAAAATTAAAACAAACATATGATATTTTATATGATGTACCAAATTTAATAAAAAGCCTTAATATAAGTGATGACGAGATTGAAGATTATAAATTAAATTCTTATTCAAAATTCTCATATCCATTAACAAAATTTGAAGCAGCAGAAATTGCAGTTAATGAGACATTTTCAAAAGTTAGTGAAAAAAGAGCCGCAAGATATGTGCGATATCAAAAAGAAATAAAAGATTTTGATAAAGATGATATTTATAAACTTTCTAAATTATATGACAATTTGGTTTTGGATAAAATATTTGTGACGGCAGGAAGTAAAGAAGAAATAGAAAACAATAAAAATATGTTTGAAGAAATAATATATGATTATATAAAATAATTAAGAGGTTAAAATGGCACAAATTACATGTAAAAACTTAATAGTTGGATATGAGGGACAAGTGGTAAGAGACAACATTAATTTCACTGTTAACAAGGGAGACTATTTATGCATAGTTGGTGAAAACGGTTCTGGAAAAAGTACTTTGATGAAGACTTTATTATCGCTTCAAAAACCTATGGGCGGAGAAATAATTTTTGATGATGACCTAAAAGCAAAAGAAATCGGTTACTTACCTCAACAGTCAACAGTAAAAAAAGATTTCCCTGCAACAAATTTTGAGATAGTGCTATCTGGCAATTTAAGTCGTATTAGATTCTTCTATAGCAATAAAGATAAACAAAAAGCTATGGAAGCAATGGCGAGACTTAAAGTAGCAGAGTTTAAAAATAGATGTTTTAGAGAATTATCTGGTGGACAACAACAAAGAGTACTGCTTGCAAGAGCACTATGTGCCACTAAAAAAGTTTTACTTCTTGATGAGCCTGTATCAGGTTTAGATCCTAAAGTAACATCTGAGATGTATGAACTTGTAAAAGGACTTAACAAAGAAGACGGCATAACTATTATTATGATTTCACATGATTTAAATGATGCACTTAAATATGCAAGCCATATATTACACATCGGAAATGAAATATTTTTCGGAACTAAAAAAGAATACTTAAATAGTGAGATAGGAAAACAATTTACATCTGAACTTAGAAACAATGTTGTTTGTGAGAACTGCGGAAAGAAATTATAAAATTATTTGAGCTGAAACTATAGCTTGATAGGAGTTGTATGATAGAAACATTACAAATGTATTTTCAATATTCTTTTGTGAGATATGCAATGATAGTAGGAATACTTGTTGCACTTTGCTCATCGTTACTCGGAGTTACTCTTGTGCTAAAGAGATTTTCATTTATAGGTGATGGGCTTTCGCATGTTGCATTTTTAGCAATGGCTGTTGCAGCAATATTTCAATTTACAAACAATATGCCGTTGATTTTGGTTGTTACTATAATAGCAGCAATTGTTGTTTTATGTGCTGGTGAATCAACACTTATGAAGGGCGATGCAGCTATTGCAATGATTTCAGTGGCATCTTTAGCTATTGGTTATTTGTTTATGAATTTGTTTTCTACATCATCAAATATATCAGGTGATGTGTGTACTACCTTATTTGGCTCTACATCAATACTAACTCTTTTACCTTCGCAAGTTATATTGTCATCAGTTTTATCGATTACAGTAATTATTATATATATATTGTTCTATAATAAATTATTTGCAATTACATTTGATGAAGATTTTTCAAAAGCAATCGGAGTTGATGTTGGATTTTATAATTTTTCAATGGCTATCATAATTGCGGTTATAATTGTGCTTGCTATGAACTTGGTAGGTTCATTGTTGACATCTGCCCTTATAATTTTCCCTGCACTATCAACTATGAGATTATACAAAAGTTTTAAGGCAGTAGTAATAAGTTCTGCAGTTCTTTCGGTAATATGTGCTTCGCTTGGTATATTGGTTTCTATACTTGCAGGAACCCCCGTAGGTTCTACTATTGTTGGAATAGAGATAATAGCATATGTTATATGCGTGATATTTGGCAAATTAAAAATTTTAAGATAATGTATGAGAGAACTCGAATACCCATATAAAAGTGAATACATTATAAGTAAAAAAAAACAGATAGAAAAAGAACTTGAATCAAGACTTAAAAATAGTTCAAACATTTTAAATATAAAAATTGCCGTTCTTGCTGGTTCAACTATAAACGAATTTAAAAATATATTAAATCTATTTTTACTTAGTAATGGAATAAAGGCAGATTTTTATTTATCACAATACAATAAATATTACGAAGAGGCAGTATTTGGAAATGATGAATTATCTAAGTTTAATCCAGATATTGTATATGTGTTTACAACTTGTAGAAATATAAATCACGATTTTGATGCAGCTACAGATATAACAAGTATTGATAAAAAGCTAGAATTTGAATATAATAAATTTTTATCAATATGGGAAGGGATTAAAATTAAATATAATGCAACGATAATACAAAACAATTTTGAGTGCCCACCATATAGGCTACTTGGTAATAAAGATATTTCAGATAAGCATGGCTTGTCAAATTTTCTTAAAAGATTAAATGATAAGTTTTATGAATATTGTGAAAAAGATAAGAGTTTTTATATTTGTGACATTAATTATATTTCTGCAAATTATGGATTAGATAAGTGGCACAATGAAAGAAATTACGCATTATATAAACTTCCCTGTGATTTAATGGCATTTGTTGATATTGCATTTAATGTATGTAATATCATAAAATCAATATATGGTAAAAATAAAAAAGCATTAGCCATTGACTTAGATAATACAATATGGGGTGGTGTAATTAGTGAAGATGGTATAAGTAATATAAAAGTAGGACCAGAGACGGCAGAGGGAGAGATTTATTTAAACTTTCAAAAGTATTTAAAAAAGTTTAAAAGTCTTGGTGTATTATTAAATATAGTTTCAAAAAATGATGAGGAAGTCGCAATTGATGGAATAAAAAATACTGACGGGGTACTAGAAGTTGATGATTTTGTTGATATAAAAGCTAACTGGGAGCCAAAGTCTGATAATATAATAGAGATTAGCAAGAAGTTAAATATAGGTAGTGATGCATTTGCTTTTATAGATGATAACCCTATGGAAAGAGATTTGGTTCAAACAGGAGTTAAGGGAATAGGCATATTAAATGTCGATTCACCCGAAACATATATTAA
This sequence comes from Isotricha prostoma, assembly GCA_023807205.1. Lineage (NCBI taxonomy): Eukaryota > Ciliophora > Litostomatea > Vestibuliferida > Isotrichidae > Isotricha > Isotricha prostoma. The sequence goes on along the minus strand of JAJMZS010002940.1, from coordinate 15,390 downwards.
AACTCTTGATAAGTCTGGCTTCTTTGAAACAACTAACATTACAAAAGAAGATATAGAAAAAATAGAAAGTTACAAGCAGAATATTAAAAGAGAAGAGTATAAAAATCAGTTCATTAATTATAATGAATATTTAAAATCACTTAATATGAAAGCTGTCATTTCTAATTTTGAAAAAAAGTACTATGACAGAATATCGCAACTATCAAATAAATCAAATCAGTTTAATCTAACGACTAAAAGATATTCTTTAACTGATATTGAACATATTTCTGAAGATGAGAATTATCTTACATTATACGGGAAATTAAGTGACAAGTTTGGAGATAATGGTATAGTATCTCTTATAATTGCTAAAATTGAAAATGCTGTTTCGTATATAGAATTATTCCTTATGAGTTGCAGAGTGTTGAAACGAGATATGGAATATAAGATGCTTGATGAATTTGTTAATAGGTGTAAAGAAATTAAAGTAAATAAAATAGTAGGTAATTATATTAAAACCGATAAGAATAAAATGGTTCAAAACCTGTATGCCGATTTTGGTTTTATTAAAGTTTCTGAAGATGTAAACGAGAATTCAAAGTGGGAGTTATGTGACATAAATAATTATAAGCCAAAATGTGATGTTATAGAATTAATTGGTGAGGGGAAATTATATGACTAAAGATGCAATATTAGAAAGTGTAAATAAAGTGTTTAAAGATATTTTTGATGATGAAAACATCGTTATTAATAGAAGTACTACAGCAAATGATGTTGATGGCTGGGATTCTCTTACACATATCACAATTATATCATCTGTTGAAGAAGAGTTTAGAATTAAATTTGATATGTCTGATATAGTGAAATTTAATAATGTAGGAGATATGGTTGACTCAATTTTTGTAAAACTAAACAAGTAGTTTAATGACAAAAGTAAAAACAAAAAATGCAATAGTGTTTTTAAAAAATATAGTCTCAATGGCTACTTTTTTTGTTTTTTTAATTTTTCTATATAACAAGTTTGCAAGTAGATATGAAAACATAAATATTTTTAAACTTTTAAACTTTTCTTCTACACAAAATAAGTTTATAGAAGAGACTACGGTCATAGAAACCACGATAGATAAGGGAAAAAAATTACTGGAAGATGCACATAGCATATTAAATGAGTATTATACACCAAACAATATCTCACTTGAAAGAATAGTGTATGCAAAAGAAAGCAAGTATAAAACATTATTAGTGGATTTACTGAACCAATTTGCTACGGGAAATGTAAATGAAATATTCGGCCCGCAAAGAGCAGAATTTATTAAAGCATATGATGGTGCTGTAATTGTTGGAGACTCAAATGTAAGACATTTTGATTATTACAAAGTTCTTGAAAAGGAACATTATTATAGTTTCCCAGGAAAAAATATAGAATATCAAACTGAACATGTTAATGAATTTGTTGATGAGAATACAAAAAAGATAATTTTTTGGAATGGATACAATATAGCCCTTTATAATACAGCAGAAGACTACATAAATGTATATCAAAAACTATTTGATGCAGTAAAAGAAGTTAATCCGAATGTGGATATATATGTTTGTTCACTTATGCCAGCAACGCCAGAGGCTATAGAAAGAGATAAGGTAGCAGAACGTATGTGTCATATGTATAGAGGCAAAGAATATGATTTTGCTTTAAAAGAACATTTTAAAGATAAATACATAGATATAAAATTTATAGGTAAAAGAGAATTTTATGGTTCGGATGGGGTGCATTTCTTGCCAAGATACTATTATATGTTAGTGCCTTATCTTGCATATTATTTCTTAATTGATGCAGAATAGGTTATTATGGTTTTTAGTAGTACAAATTTTTTAACAATATTTTTACCTCTGTTTTTATTTAGCTATTATCTTGTGGAAGCAAAATATAAAAATATATGTGTGCTCTTATATAGCATAGCATTTTATGCTTATGGCTGTATAGATAATCCGCACTATATAGTAATACTTATAATTTCGCTTTTAGTTAATTTTATATTTGGAATTATGTTAGAAAAAATTGTGATGCATAAAAAAATTATTTTGTTGCTTGCAGTTTTTTTTAATGTTGGAGTTCTATTTGTATTTAAATATCACGATTTCGTTATTGATATAATAAACCATTTATTTAGAAATATTGCTTTTACCAAATTAAATCTTGCATTGCCTATAGGAATTAGTTTTTATACATTTCAAATACTGTCATATGTTTTAGATGTATATTTTGGAAAGATTAGTGCCGAAAAGAATTTTATTAATTTATCTACATATATAATAATGTTCCCACAGTTAATTGCTGGGCCGATTATAAGATATTCAGATATAAAGAATGATATAGAAAGTGATAGACGAGTTGGTTTGACAGATTTAATGTCAGGATTAAAAATTTTCATTTTTGGACTTGGAAGTAAAATTATAATAGCTAATCAATTATCAGGTGTTCAAGTTGATATATCAGCATTTGAATATGACATGCTATCAACATCAAGTGTATGGCTTTCCTCAATTGCATATGGGCTACAAATATATTTTGATTTTTATGGATACTCGCTTATGGCTATAGGGCTTGGTAAAATGATTGGAGTTAATATAATGAAAAACTTTGATGACCCATTCATTTCCACTTCAGTAAGTGAGTTTTGGAGAAGATGGCATATAAGTCTTGGTACTTGGTTTAAGGATTATATTTTATATCCTATACTTATGTCAAAATTAATTACATATATAAGAAAGTTCCTAACAAAATTATTAAATAAAAATTTTGCTAGTTTTGTTGTAAATACAATAGCCATATTTGTGGTGTGGTTTACTACTGGACTATGGCATGGGGCAGCATATAATTTTATTTTGTGGGGATTATACTTTTTTGTATTTATGGAAATTGAGCAGATGTTTTTATATAAGTTTATGAGAAAACATAAATTTATTGGTCACATATATCTGGTAATTGCAGTTATAATATCATTTACAATATTTTCAAATGAAGATATGACTATTTTAAAATACAAGCTATTGAAAATGTGGGAGTTTGATAATACATTTTTAGATGAACAATGTATAAGAATATTTATGACAAACATTAAGTCAATAATACTTGGTATATTATTTGCAACTACTATACCGAAACAAATTTATAGGAAAGTAGAAAAGTATAAAATGGTAAATGTAATATGTATCATTATCGTATTATCACTTAGCATTTATCTTATATATAAGGGTTCTAGTGATCCGTTTATGTATTTTAGGTTTTAGTTTAGTTGGAATTATGAAACAAAGCGGACGATAGAGTTTAGATATTAGTTTATTAAAAAATGAGGTATATGATATGAACAAAGTAGTTTTAAAAAGGATTTTATTTAGCGCGATTTTTGTATTCGCATTAGCTTTTAATTTTTGTATGAGTTTTGCCGCAGGTAAAACTCATTATCTTACTGAAAACTGGTATGATTATGGCGCTAACAAAGTAAGAAAAAGTGATGTCACATCAATCACTTTTGTAGAGGCGCAAGAGGAAATTCATAGAAGTGAATATGAATATATTTGGGATTTAGATAACACTGGGTTAAAAGCATATTTTACTACTGATACTGATGTAGTTATATCTATACCTGAGGGAGATATTTTAAAAGCAGATAGAAATTCAAATAGTTTATTTGCTTTTTTTGATGAAGTATATTTTAACGACATTGGCGAAGATGTAGAGTACAGTGAATATTCTTCGCGCACTATAAGTTCAAACTTAAAGAAGGTCGACAATCTTTCTTTACTTGACACTTCTGCCGTAGAAGATATGTCATACATGTTTTACAATCTGAAAAATGTTGAAGAATTGGACTTATCTAACTTTAATACCGAAAATGTAAAAAGCATGGCCTATATGTTTAGCGGTATGAATAAGCTGAAAAATATAGACATTATTAACTTCAATACAGAAAATGTTGCAGACATGCAAGGAATGTTTAGCAAATTGTTTAATTTGAAAAGTATTGATTTGAAAAATTTTGACACTAAAAATGTGAAAAATATTAGTGAAATGTTTAAGGATAATATAAAACTTGAACATTTAGACTTATCAAATTTAAATACAAGTAAGGTAAGTGATGCAAATAGGTTATTCAGCGGTTGTAAAAGTTTAAAAAATTTAAAAATTGAAAACTTAAATCTAATAAATGCAAATAATAAGGTGAATGATATGTTTGAAAACTGCGATAAACTTTCACACATAGATTTTGCCAATGTAAAATTGCCTCAAAATATAGATTTTCTATTTAAAGGAATTAGCAGTGAAGTTTTAAACATAACTAATATAGATACAAAAAATGTCAAATCTATGTATGGATTGTTCAAAGATAGCACTTCTCTTAAAAATTTAACTATTTCATTAAACACAGAAAATGTAGAAAATATGGCAGAGATGTTTTCAAATTGCGAAAATCTTGAAACTTTAAATATACCTAAAATGAATACAAAAAAAGTAAAAAGAATGAGCTCGATGTTTTATAACTGCAAATCATTGAAAGAAATAGATGTAAAAGATTTTAATACTGAGAATGTAGAAGATATGAGAAGCATGTTTGCTAATTGTAGGGACTTAAAGAGACTAGATTTATCAAATTTTAATACAAGGAATGTCGAGCCGAATTGTTTATACGAAATGCTATCGAACTTAGTAGGACTTGAAGAACTTGATTTATCAGGTAAGGATTTTGTTTTAAAATACGTAGATGAGTCTTATACTAAAAATGATATAGATTATTTTTCATATTACAATTTCTCATTAGGCGATTTATGGAGTTTAAAGAAAATAAAAATCAATGATGAAATTGCTAAAAGGGCATATGACCTAAGACTTATAGGTTATTGGAAAAATGTAACAACCAATAGTATTTCCACTATATCTAAAGATAATAATACTATAAACAGATTTACAAGTGGAGAATATGAAATTGTGCCATCGTGTAAGATAAGTTTCGAACCAAAAAATGTTTTAAATATGTATGATATGAGATTTGTAAAAGGTGAGTCATTGAATACTGAATCTGACATTTTAAAAATAGATGAAAATAACAATGTGTATCATAATAAAGGAATTATATTTAGTGGCTGGTTTCTTGATAAAGAGTATAAAAATAGAGTTCCAAAAGTTTTAAAAATTGATAATGATATAGTTTTGTATGCGAGAGTGGAAAATAAAAAGTTTAAAGTAATTTTTAATACAAATGGTGGCACAGAAATCTTAAGTCAGTTTGTTGAATATAATAAGACTGTAAGTAAGCCAAATATTATACCAGAAAAGAAGTACTATAGGTTCGTCGGTTGGTATAAAGATAGTGATTTTAATGAAGAGTATGATTTTAACGAAAAAGTTACAAGTGAAACAGAAATCTATGCGAGATATGTTTTTGAATAATGCTTACTATGTGACGATCACATAGAGTTTAGGTGGAAATACATATAAAATATAAAATGCTTACTAAAATTCGTTGATAAAAATGGGGATTTTATGTATAATGTAATCAAATGGATGATAGAAAGTTAAAAGTTTATTTAGTAACACCAACATATTTTTAGGGGATGATGATATATGGTAAGTAAAGCTTTTATAGAGTTTGGCAAAGAAAATAATTTAAAACACGACAAAGGTATTGTTTATGGAGTGTATAATGGATATAACATTACACTTAGTGATGGCTTTGGAACAAAAAGTATTGCGGTTTTTTCCTATTTTGATGAAAATGCAATAAAAAAGCTTAATCAATTGTTTGATGATAAAGAGATACTAAAAAAGTATAGAATAAATAATTGCAAAGTTAATAATTACTATATTATGGTTACTTTAAAAGATTATAAAGATTTTATGAATGATTTTCCAATGTTTATAGAATGGTTGTTTTTAAGAATTGATGAATGCGATGTTACTAAAGACAATATATGTCCTGTGTGTAAGAAGCCGATAGATAAAAAAGATTATTATTTGATATTTAATAATATGGCTATAAGTGTTCACGAAGAATGTTATGATGTTTGAAAAGAAGACATTTTAAATACACTTCCTGTTGACAAGAATAAAAATGTAATTATTTAAACGGTTTTTTGGGTGCAGTGAAAGGTTCAATTATAGGTGGTTTCTTTTATTCTTTTATAATAGGATCATATGGAATTTTAGGAGTAATATTTGCAACTCTTGTAAGTTTTTTTGCTGATGGTTATTATAAAAAATCAAATGGTAAAGTTGGAAGATTTAAGTATCCTATTATTATTTGTGTATCAATAATTGGTTTATTTGTTTCAGTAATATTTTCATTGTTTTGGTTTTATTTAGTAGAGGCAACAAATACCCATAACAATTTTCACTATAATGATATATTCCCTTATATTATAAATTCTATTATAAATAGACAAGATGGCTTTAATTTATTTTTTTGGAGATGCTTTATATATAGTATAATATCTTCTTTGATTGGATTAGCATTATCTAAAATTTTGAAAAAGAAAAAAGTAAAATTACATTAGATTAAAAGTAAAGATTTTAAAATTACTAATGCTAAAGCATATGAATTAAGATATAAATATGAAGAATTGAAAAATTTATTTCATATGACAAATAGAGGTGTGACAGTAGTAGTAATAAAATAAGGAGAAAAACTATGGAAGATAAGAAAATAATCGAATTCATTAAAAAGTATAAGCTTTCAATACTTTTTGTAATTATTGTCTATCTAGTCGCAATATTTGGAATTGTTTTAAAGGTATATGAAGGTTTATATGTAGATTTAATTATTACAATTCAAATGATTGCTGAAAAAAATAGTTTTCAAGTTCCATTGAAGTTTATAAGTTTTATACTTATAATGGTAGTCTTTTGTATTATGTTTTTTATAATTAATAATTTTAATGCAAGAAAATTTTATAAGCAAAATAATAAAAAAGAACTTTTATATAGTGCCTTAATTATGAAATTAGCAATGATACCTATTTATGTATCTTTTGCATTAATTTCTGAATCAATTATTGGTGCATCATTAATGCCTTTAGTAGCCGGTTTGATTTTTTTTCCATATTTGATATTTGGAATGGTATCAGTAGCATTTTTAACGTTACCTGCAATTGTATGCTCTATATTTTTATCAGTAATTGGTTGGTTAATATTGATGAATAGCACAATATATGTTTTTTATTATTTAGTACTTATTTCAAAAGAAACTAATCAAAAAAAATTTTTATATTTTATCCAAGCAGTACTTTCTATGGTTTTCTGCTTTGATGTGGTGTGTGTGCTGGTGTTATATAAGAAGCAAAAAGGGAGAGTATAAAATTCATTTGATATTAGTAATGAATTTACAGGGAAATTTGATATGTTAATAAGCTGTTATGTAATTTTGTATTTCACAATAGGAATGGGGTGTTTAGAAATACTAACACGAATAGCAGTAGGATGCTTGCTTAGTTTGTAAGATTTGTCTAAATGCGAGTTATTCTTTTGTAAAGCGATATATAACTATGTTCTTGGAAGACTTATGGAATGGACTGCTGGATAAATGCTTAGTGTTTAAAGACCACATTGAGTTCAGATGGAAATACATATAAAATATTTAGTAAAATTCGTTGATAAAATGAGAGATTTAAAGTATAATATATTGGAAAGGGAATGAGTAATAAAAGGTATTGTATTAATAAACTAAGAAAGGAGACTAACTATTAATGGATAAAGTATTGGAAAAAGACATAGAGACTAAAGAAGAAGTCAAATTGATTTTAGAAAGATTAGAAGAAGTAAAAAATGGCAAAGTTAAAACCATAGATGATTCTATTAAAGATTTTATTAATGAAAGAGAAGTATGGAAAACTTTAGCATAAATATAACTGAAGGTTGTAATAAAGACATTAAAAACATCGCGGAATATATATCAACAGTATTTTTAGATGATGATTTAGCAAATAAAGTTGCATTAGAATTATTTGCAGATATTAAAAAGCTTTCATATCTTGCTCCGATGTTGAGTCTTTGTGAGAATGAACAACTTAGTGCCAAAGGGATTCGGAAGTATAGAATAAAAAAATATATAATATATTATGTAATTGATGAAGTATTTAATGTGGTCAATGTGTTGCGAGTAAGACACACACTGCAAGATGAGAATAAATTTTTTAATAACTAAACTTGAAAGGATAATGATATGGAGTTTCTACCTATAGTAGAGAGAGAGAGAGAGAGAGAGAGAGAGAGTATCTCTTTTAATTGGTAATTTTAATTGCTGTAGTTTTGATACAGTAAAATTTAATATTGAAAATAATAAGTCATTGTGCCGAGTGGCATAGTGGCTTTTTTATTATTATGAAAGAGTTAGAAAATCAAAATATTAAATACAAGCTGTTCTTACATAAAAACTATTTGGAGTGGATTTATATCTTGATTGTTTGTGTTGATGAAAATGTTAAAAAAAGAAAGGAAATTTAATATATGGAATATATAATTAGTATTAATAAAGTAAAAGTGAGAACCCAAAATAGAATTAGTATTGATGGGTACATTTTATGGGCTGGAAGAACAGATATAAAATGTAAATTTGACTATATTGGCACTGACATCGAAAATTGGGATTCGGAAATTTCTCTTTCTGGTGAACAGAAAAACAAATTAAAAGATTCACTTAAAGCAAAATTTGGTTTTTCAAATTTTGACAAAAAAAACGTAAAGGATGAAATAGCTAAAGATATCCAAGTAAGATTTGAATGTGATTAATATCAATTTACAAAGAGTATTCAATTTTACTTGACCAGTATATAGACAAATTACTCTAAAAAAATAGATGATATAGAAATAATTGAGATAGAAATATTTATTTTATTTACATACTTTATTGTTTTGATTTATGTTAAGATATTCCAAATGATTAATACAAAAAATAGATTATTATAAGTTTAAGTGAAAAGATTATATAATGGAGGAAACAAAAATGTTAAAAAAATTTTTATCAGTATTTTTAAGTCTACTTCTGGTAGTAGGTTTAGTTGCTTGTGGAGGTGGAACGACAACAATGACTATCACTGAAAGTAATGAACAAGGAGAAAGTCAAACAAAAGTAGTTCAAGTTGGTAATTTAAAGCAACAACTTCAAAATGCAGTTACTGTAACAGATATGAATATTGAGTATGGAAGAGATAAGAATGACCAATTTTTTAATGAAGCTCATTACAATAATGATAAGTTAAGTACTGTTTTTTTTGGATCATATCCACAAAGTGATGCATCAGGCTATACAAAAGATCCGATTGAGTGGTATGTATTGGAAAAAAATGATTCTAAAGCTTTATTATTATCAAAGTATATATTAGATACAAAACCATATAATAATGACGATGTAGATATTACTTGGGAGAATTGCTCGCTTAGAGATTGGCTTAATAATGATTTTTATAATTATGCTTTTAGTAATAACGAAAAAAATAATATACTTGATACAAATGTTGCCAATAATAATAATGAAGAGTATGGAACAAAAGGTGGTAACAATACAAAAGATAAAATTTTTTTATTAAGTGCTGACGAATGTAAAAATTACTTAGTCAATTTTAAAAGTATAAACACAACAGGAACAAGTTATGCTCCAGCTAATTATCAATGGTGGCTTCGTTCTCCAGGCTCTAAACAGTCATATGCCAGACTTGCAGAATCAGGAGCTTGGTCTGATCACGTTGGGTGGCCTGCCTATGGAGGAAGCGACTTGTGGAAGAGTCGTGGTGGTGGTGGATATGCTGGTGTTCGCCCCGCTCTTTGGGTTAAATATTAATAGTATATTTGAGGCAAAGAAATGTGTAACAAAAGTCATAAAACATTATATGATAAATTGTGCTATAATTTAAAGAATAAAGATGATGTAATACAATTTGAAGAACTGAGAAAAGAAATAGATAAAATTGTTGGCAATGACAAGAATAAAGTGTTATTGCTTTTGGCAGAAGCGAAAGAGTATACTTTATTTGATGGGGTTTCTGCCTTATGCACATTTGTTAATATTTTATTGGTTTTTGTAAATACATATCTTTCACTCATACTTAAGGAATCAATGTTAACAATCGTCAAAATATTAATTACAATTATGTGTATATCAATCATCTGTGTAACAATTAATATTTTATATAAAAAATATAAATATAAACATCAAGTCATTGAAATATTAACTGATATGCTTAAAAATATAAATTATAAAGAAGGTATCTAATGAAAAAACAAATCAAAACAATAATATTATTTATAACTATATTTAGTTTGTGCTTTGGATTTAGAGTGTGGGCAGCAGCAGACCCTGATACTTATGCTTTTGAATTAAGTTCAGAGGGGACAGTAGAAATAGATAGAGCAGGTGGGGCAGGTTTTTATGGTAAAATAGTATCTGCTACTCCTCAAGGAAATTATACTTTACTTATTGATGATTGTGGGAGTGAAGGATTAGTTAATACAAGTCAATGGAGTGAATATCAATTACTGTTATCTCAAGGAAGTCCAGAAGTAATTATGGTAGATATCGGATGGTCAGAAAGTGGTCCTGGAGGAGAAAATTTTTATGTTATAAGTGGTTATCAACTTGTAGGACAAACTGAAGTAAAGCTTCCTAGGGAAAATCAAATTAAAATAAAAGACCCATTTAATTGCGACCACCTATCAATTCTTAAATATTTAGGAAATCAGTTAGGTTCTTCTTATGTATTTAATCAAACCAAAAGAGAGCAAGAAATTAAAGATAATAATGCAAGAATAGCTGCAGAAAGAGCAAAACAACAAGCCGAAGCAAAAGCAGACCAACAAATTTTAGACAAATATAAAGAGATTAAGGATTTAGAAAGACCTAATGGATTCATAAGCAGTGATAAAATATATAAATTGAGAGATAAATTAAATTTAAGATTGCAAGAATTATCTTTGCAATCAATTGAGGATTTGCATAATGTTAGAAAATTAGTTCAAAAATATATTAATGAAAATAATAGGAAATGGGGGTATATTCTTGAAGGCATAGATAGAGCATATGGAACGAATGATGATAGTTGGGATGATTGGATTAAAAACTTCTTAAGAGAGAAAGAGGGTAAAGTAACTGCTTCTTCTAATACAATACTTTATATTATTCCTAATGAGAAGGTTAATGGTAAACAATTATATGGTAAAACTAATTTTACACCAAAAGGAATATGTCAAAAAAGTGCACATGGTTATTTCTTGACAAACGAAAACTATGATAAGTTTGAAACAGAAGCTTTAGAATTAGTAAAAGAATGCTATCAAGATTATTTAAAAACTTATCCAGACCTGTCAAGTTTTGAATTAGCTAAACTAACTAAAAGTATAAGTAATTCTATTCGACATTATGGAGATAAGGTTGATGCATATGTAATTGATTTGGTAAAAAGTACAGCAGTAAGTGAAAAAGATAAGAAGGAATTAGAAAAAATAAAAAAAGAAGCTGAAGAGTTAGAACAAGAACTAAGAGGTTCGGATTCGTGGGAAAATTAAAGAGCATAATATAAAATTTAAATGTTATAAAGTCGATACTTAATCGGAGCACAAAATACCAGTGCTCCGTTTTTTATTGTTTAATAATTCAAAACTTAATCGTTCAATAGTTAATCATTCAAAACTGCAATAATTCAAAAGTTAAAAATTCAAAAGTGTAAGTCTAAATTTCTCAATAATTCAATACTTAATTGTTCAAAAGTTAATCGTTCAAAACTGTCTTAATAATTCAAAACTGCACCTTAAAAATTCAATTGTATCATAAAGCACGACCTATGAACACCAGTCACGATGGGAGTCTATCGACAGGTCATGCAAATAGTTCATTTGATGTGTTGTCACAACTTGAGATAGTAATTTTGATTGTAGAATATTTACTGCTTTTTGCGATAATACAAAAACATCAAGCAGAAAGATAAAGGGGACGACTTAATTATTTTTTAACAAAAACTACAAAATTTGTGATATAATGCGAGTATGCTAATACAAAGGAACAATGGTATGGAAATTCAAATAGAATTGATAATAATATTACTTTGCCACATTTTGTAGCGATGAAACTATAAAGAGTGAATAAATGGAAGAACAATTTAACAAAGCATTATCAAATTTTGTAAAAGACTTCGCTTGTAGAAGCGAAGTGATTGCAAAGTTCAAAAATCGAAAACCGATAAGTAAGATTGTGAAAGAATTGACATTTCCAATTTCTGAGGATTCGGTTATTGACATGATATGGGATTATTTAATTGAAAACAATATTGTTCAATTGCATGAACCTGGAAGCGATGAAAATTTGCAGTATGATATTGTGAAGAAAGATGGCGAACTCGGGAAGACATATTTTGAGAAAGTTAAAAAGAGTAGCCCCAACAAAAATGATTACAAGGCTATAAATATAAACGAACTTAAGGCTGATAAAAGTCGATATGATAAGCTTGAAACTTTTGAAAAAGAACTATTTGAAAAATTGCCGTTAAAGAATGATGTGTATTACTATAAATCAAATATTTAAGAAGGAATAAAAGGTAAAATACAATATGAAACAAGTGATGAACTGATGGAAACCTTTTAGGGTTCTTTAAGGAGGTTATATAATGAAAACAAAAGAAAACATCATAAGTTTTGTCAAAAAATTTAAATTAGAAACAATTGCAATTGTTGTCACATCACTTATTGCAACAGTTGTTGTTGATATGGAAAAAATTGAAGAAAATAAATTTCTTGAAGTATTTATTATTTTGTCATTTGTCGCCACAGGTTCTTTTTTGGTTGATAAGATTTTTGCTATATACGAAGATTTTATAAAGCAAAAAATAGCAATAAAAAATGAAGATAGTGAAAAATTAGAAAAAAGATACCTAACTTTAAAAATTATATTTTATATTGTGGTTGTTTTGATAGAGTATTTATTGTATCAACTTTCTATTCATTTGTATGGCAGTTTAGAATCAGATAGAATGGCATATGGATTATTATTGAATACAATGACATTGTCGTTAATTTCGTATTTTATTATAAAAGAAAAAAATATAAATATAAAACACTATTTATTGAAAGTGTTTAACAATCTATTGTTTGTTTTAACAGTTGAGTGTGTTGTGCTAGTTGGATTTTTGGTTTTGTGTTTTATTTATGAAGCACTACTTGGCTCTACACCATTTTTTGTTATAAGTAAGATAATGATTTTTACTATTACTTTAATATCAACTATGGGACCTTTTTTAAGTATGGAAAATGTAGAAGGCGAACATAATTTGTTTTCAAAAGTAGTTGTGAGATATATAATGCAGATAATGGTATTTGTAGGTTTTATAATATTTTATATTTATTTTGTGAAAATTATAATAAAACTTGAAATGCCATCAAACCAAGTATACTCTGTGTGCACGACATTATTTATTTTAGGTTTACCTATCTCACTTATGAGTCTTGGCATATTAGAAGAATCAATTTATAAGGGGTTAGTTAAATTTTTGCCTATAGCATTTATACCAGTACTTATTTTGCAAATAATATCTATTTTTATAAGAATAAATCACTATGGAATTACTACACAAAGATATGTAGGAGTAGTATTTATCATATTTGAAGCAGTATATGTAGTGTTATATATTTTAGATGAAATATTGCAAAATAAAAAAGTTAAACTTGAAAATATCTTTTTAGTATTTTGCATAATGATATTTATATTATTTTTTGTTCCAAAGATTAATGTTCACGAGTTCCCAGAAATATGCAATAGTATCTTCGCTGTGAAGGGGTAGATAGTAAAGTAAAGCAAATAATCGCGATTCTGTTATCTAAAGTAATATCTAGAATAAAAGGGACGGTTGTTTATAAACAATCTACATTTAATGAAAAGATGGAATATTAATTATTTATAGTTTAAATTATAGTAAATTGTTGTAGAAAAGAAATAATTATTTAAAACTAGGGAGGTTGGTATAAAAATGAAATTATTTATTGCATTGCTCTTATGCCAAGTGATTGTATGGACAACAAAAAATATTGATACATATATCGATATGGTATATGGGTATGTTCATAGTGAATGTGTCATAGTAAATAATGAAAAACATGAAAATAAAAATGTAGTTATAAGCGAACTGAATTTTGATGAAAAATATAGTATTGGAAGTGTGAATTTTCATTTTGAGGATGTTAGCCCTAATGCGAATGTTACATATAAAAAAATAGTATTTGAAAAGATAGATTATGAATATAATGAATATGTAGTTGTAGGTAAAGTTTTAAGATTGAAAATAAATGAAAGTGACAATTATATTTTATGGACTCATCATACTGATAATGATGTAAGAGTGTGCGAAATATTAGAACTTAAAGATGGGAAAATGAACTTATATTGGCAAGTATCAGGAACATCTGGAGAAGTGATAGATTTTAAAGATAATATTTTTACATTTAAAGAAGTAATGTACACAGATATAGGATATGATGCTGCTTCTATAATTTCAAATTATGAAATAAAAGACAATGGAGTATATCAAATTGGCGATTACAAAATAGAAAATTGTGAATACATATTAATTGGACATAACTTGCCTGCTCATATAACTTCTAAAGGCAAAGATAAAGAAATCGTGATTTCAGCTGGTGAAAGAATTAAATTTACTCACTCGGATTTCAAAAGTAAACTGTATTTTGAAAAAAAAAAGGAACTAACGGATATCTAGTAGTTGATAGAGATGATGATTTTGATTTTCATTGGATTTTATCAATTCTTAAAGTTAATGGCGTAGTATTAGAGGAATATTTTAAGGGAAGAATAGACGATTTGGCAAGATTAGGGATTTCAAAATGGTAAAAACATAGAGTAAAATTATCGTGGGTTTTAGCAAATTTAAAGTATTTTATATATTATAATAATAACTTGACACTATCAAGAGATATTTTTCTCTTGATTATTTTTTTTATCCTACATATAATATAAGAGATGAATCCAAAATAAGACTCGATAATGCAAGACAGTATGAAAATGAATTTAAAGTTCAAGATGCAGGAGTTAATAGAAAATACGGAATAGATGCATTGAGTTTTGACATATATGATTTGATGAAAAATTTTGATAAAAGTGTATTAATACTACATGGAGAAAAAGATGAAATTGTCCCTATTCCTTATTCCGAAAAGGCTTGTAATATATTAAAGAATTCTAAGTTATATAAAATTAAAAATGGTGGTCATAGATTTAAAGGTACTACTTTTGTTATTGCAGTAAGAGAACTTTTTAAGTTTTTAAATAATAAAATTATATAAGGAGATAAAAAATGAAAAAATTATTATTTTGTATTATAACTCTTATAATGATGTTTACAAACATTGCTTTTGCAAATCCTTTA